>CACRXP010000445.1:439817-465527 GCA_902702965.1 Spirometra erinaceieuropaei | reverse complement strand
CAAGTAGGCTCGAATTTGGGATGTTTATCCTGAGGTTTGCTAGTTGATATTAAATTATTTTGAATAAGCTATGCGCAGGGGTATTACCCTAAAAAGGTAATATTAAATGTATATTACGTACAAAAACAATACCCGTGCCTTGTATATGGAATGATAGCAAACGAAATATCATAAAAGATCCGATTCCCTAAACGTAGGCTATTCTAACAGTTATCGGTGTAACATTAAAGAAGGTAACTGATTGATCACTGGTTTTATTTGTCCATTTGTGAACTTTCAAGTTCAGCCTTGGTAACACAAGCACAGGTGACAATTCCAGGGTACTTTGCGTAATCATTTTGATCATTGGCCGAATTCTCATTAGAAACCCAAACTTCAATTAATTCACCATCTGGCTTGCACCCTGCAATTATCTCGGCAGTTGCGAAATTAAACTCGTGACCTGTTTGGAATTTATAGACATCCACGTGTAATTCGTCGCCCGTCGCATTGACAGCTTTCGTTCGTGCATGAGAGGCCAGAGCTTATGTTCCGTCGGATAAACGTAATTGTGAAGATAGCTTGGGCACGAGATGCAATAGACTACACCAGGTCACTCACTAGGGTTCGGACAGTCATTGATCGCCATGACCCACTTAGGCATGACAGCTTTTGGCCGATGGGCAATTCCAACTTCTGGTCCAGCAGCATTGCGCCAAGTCGCTTATGGAGCGTTTTTGACACCTAACGGAACATGCTTTGTCGTCCTTCTTGTAACTCTTTGGCTTAAGCGCAGGCAAACACTTGGAAACCGGCTTATAAAGGTTTTTGTATAGTCATTTTGCGAAAACTGGTTGTGGAGATATCAGGCATGGCATACCATTTCCCTTGGGTTGTTGCAGAGTCTGAATTTGGTCAGATGTGGTCATAAAGCTCCACCCGAAGTAAACAAATCCCAGCCACCTGTAATACAGGACTGGTGGTATAGGGGTTTTTACAGGTGGAGCCGGGGAACGCACAGCCAACGAGGTCAAGTAGTTGTATACAAAAGAAGAGCTATTGCGAATGCGCGGTTGTACTCTGAGTGGTTGAGAAATAGTTGCCCTAACTCCTAACCCTGACCTCTAACACTAACCCCTAACCATAACCCCAAACCCTGACCTTAAACCCTAACCCATACGTCCAACCCCAACAGTACTGTGTCTATCAGGTGGTGTTTGCTTCAGTGCTGTAAACCGTCGTCTCCTTTCCCTTCCCTTCGCGAATCACGTTAGTCAACATATGAAAATTCTATAAAATGCAATTTCAGACGACAGAAACACATCCTCAATGGAACGATGCTAAAAAGCCGCTGCACACTGATTGGATACAGTTTTCCTAGATCGTGTAGAACCATTTCGGCTGCTGAGGCCGAAATTTGGGGACCCAGCAGAGTTCCCCTGATTTGTTCCTTGGTGTCTTAATTATGGATGGAATATAATTTTCGGCAAGGTTTGAGCAACTTCACGAGTTGTTCACCCCCGAGTGGGCTCTGTATTTAGTCGTGCCTCTCCTAGTTTCTGAGTAAAATCGCCCTTGTCATACCCGATAAGATGAACTTGAGGGCCCCCTGTACGAGTTCGAAAGCCCAGGAAAAATACATATGGTTCCATTATTATTTCAGTGCCTCTCTTCTTTACTCAAATACATAAATTATAAAAGAACATTCGTCTTTGTTGGTTAAACATGCACACACAAAATGTACAGTGCGTGACCTATCTCATGAAATGTCGGCTGAAATTTTGAAATGCGTTTTCGATTAGGAAGGATTACTTGATCGCGGTTGTGATACTGATTATCTTAAGGCATACTCTTATAACACTTCGGACTCGGCAGGATGTCGGCTTTTAAATGCACTTTTTTTCAATCTCCTGTAGAAAGCGTGCTCAGTAAGAAATGACTACTTACGTAGCATGCATTTTTCCCATTGATTTTCGATGGTCTTGGAAATTCAAATATATTTTATAGAAACCACAAACAAAAATATGCTTTCTTTTAGTCAATCAATCGAGAATCACATCTTCTTTATATTTTATACTTAAGAAAGGAGTATAATTAGGTTTTAAAAAAGTTTTCTAATTGCCGAAAAATTTGAAGCCTGATCATTCGTTGCATTAGCGATTAGTGATTACACTCTACAAGGTGCATGCGTTCCGCGTAAAGAAAATCATATATTTTTCTATGTCATTAAATAGATATCATACAGGGTCCACAAAATTTTGCAATGGATGCGGACCATGTTGTATATTTCATGAGGAGCAGTGGTAAATGGCCAGGAACGATGCTATGTGAATGGACATATGCGGTGTTAAAAAGTCTCATAATTAGAAACTTTTTTAAAACCTAATTATACTCCTTCCTTAAGTATAAAATATAAAGAAGACGTTATTCTCTATTGATTGACTAAAAGAATGCATATTTTGTTTATGGTTTCTATAAAATATATTTGAATTTGCAAGACCATCGAAAATCAATGGGAAAAATGCATGCTACGTAAGTAGTCATTTTTTACTGAGCACGCTTTCTACAGGAGATTGAAAAGAAGTGCCTTTAAAAGCTGACATCCTGCCGAGTCCGAAATGTTATAAGAGTATGCTTTAAGATAATCAGTATCACAACCGCGACCAAGTAATCCTTCCTAAACGAAAACTCATTTCAGACTTTCAGCCAACATTTCATGAGATAGGTCACGCACTGTATGTATTTAGTTTGGGTACAATGAGGGCTGTTGCTCTTATAACTGTCATTCGTGCCCAGACAGGTGAATGGCGAATAACACCAGTTAAGGAAAAAAGGAATCAATATAAGCGCATTAGATTGACTTCGTTTTTATGATCTGTTCATAGAGCAAATCTTTCCAAAGAAGGGGCAAAATAATATAATTTAAATGGATATTTTTTGGTTTTTCCTCAAAATATGCGGAAAACGGCAAATTTGATCAGCCATAACCTTTGAGAGAGGTTATCATCTGTTTTTTTCAATACCGAGAAGAACACAAAGGTGTGCACGAGGTTGCGAGAATGCAGTTATGTAGAAAATAAAAAGGAGATTTAAGGAGCTAAAACCTGTTCCAGCTAATAAAGGTGCTTTGGACAGAAAGAGAACGGAAATTGGGATTTTCTTGATTTAAAGGATCAGGTAATATCAATGTAGTGTCAGGTATATGACATTACCAGGTGTTCGAGGAATTCAATATTCAGTTAACGTATGAAGTCGGCATCCAGGAAACACGTCCGTCTAATTTTGCGTCGCAGATGTGCATCTGAAAGGCACACTTGATTTCATGTATGTGTTCCCTTCCTCTGAAGCGTTTGGTGCTAGGAGGATTAGCAATTTTTATTCTCCTCCCAAAAGATTAATTATGTTCAGGTTTCAGCCAATCTCACTGTCTGTCCACTCAAAGCGCCAATTTACTGTGTCATGATAACATACCTGGTTCGAAAGTTCGGAATAATGTTTTTCTTAACCTCTATATTTACAGGACGAATGACTCAATAATTGGACTACAGGAACTGAAACCGGTCATACCCTTTCATGAAATATAAGCGCCATTAAATTATGCCTAAGAAACGGTTGGCAAAAATAAACTTATTGGATGTATTTCTATCCAGTCAAGGCCGATACGGATACCCCAAGACATCCGTAAATGGAAATCAACAGCCAGGGATTATGTTGCTACTTACCACTATCGCATATAAACTTAGTATCCCTTTGAAAGCGGGGTTAAATGCACCGAAAAACACTTTGCTGGTCAAAACACATACTAAAAATTCCAGGTAAGTATTTGTCTTATGAGAGTTCGAGCAAGAGAAGACATCGCAACTGATTCTATTAGCTATGAGGTAGTTTCAACAGAAGCAAGTGCAGTGGCTTATAAAAGAGCTCACTGTCAGTCGACGTAATGCTGCAACGTATGTGCTAATATACATTTTTTTCTTAATTAAGCACTTAACATTCGGTTTTTAGCCTATTCTGAACCCTTAACGTGAGTGACTTCTCCTCAGTGAAAATTAGCTGGAGTTTTGTGAAGTTACTATGAGATGTCCGCCTCTGTTTATTCTCAACAATGCTTTTATAGCACTTTCAGGGTCAGAGATAACATGGAAGCGAAAGGATGAAACATTGTACTGGCGACAACATCGGTGGTTTATTCACGTCATTGGGCAGCCTAAAACGCTACCAAGTGACTTGTGACAATTTGTTGCTTTTTAATTTCCTTAGCTGTGCCATGCAGCGGTAAAATATCGGAGAAACACGCGCGTCTGGGCTTTTAACGAGTACCTACGCTGCTATAATGATATTCTGTAACCCTTACTTGCAACAGTTTGCAGTATTTGCCAAGGGATACAACAATAAATAACTGTGATGTAAACAAACTTTACACTTCTCATCTGTTGTTATATACAACCAATAATGGAACCTCAAGGGCATGCATACGCTACAGCAGTTAATGGAAACAAACTTGTATAAGTTAACAGGTTTTCTTGTACTAACAGTGAAATTTCACTCCGCTAGAATCCTAGGGTTTGAACTGAGACTTGTTTAGTTACCTTGTTAAAAGTTTGCTGACGCTGGAAAAGTCTCTCACATATAATGGAGCTCACTACGCCCAATAACGAGGCAACAGTCGCTCTGAAAACCCCTACAGTCGCATCCTATTTAAAGATTTCTTTTCAAAAAAAGTGCACAATGCACACCAAATGTCCATCCATCTAAATGTCGACACATGACCACCTAGTGCCGTCTGAGAATTGTCAAACAAGCACATCGGTTGTGTTAGTAGCTGAAAATGCACTTCTGGAAAGTAATATTTCTGGCGATAAGCAAATGCCAGAACAGGGACACAGACATTTTGCCTGCGGCCCTTCTCCACAACGAAAAAACGTCTGAACAATAGGGAAACTCAGAAGCAAACAAAAGTAGAGGCGATAGGAAAAGTTTTGATGGGACAAAGTGACACAAGGTGGGATAAAATGCTCCCCTGTGCGGGTCTTTGTGACCTTGATCTAATTTAATTCATTTCTATTTTGAAATTGCCTCATTCATACATACATCGATGTCGTTGGCATACAAGTGAGATAGGTAGCAACACAGATAAAGTGTTTGGAAACTATAATTAAATTTCGTGCGAATCGGGAGGAGAAACAAGTTTACATGTACCGCATACTGCCTGAATCTCCTTACACTACTGGCTTTTCACTTGAAAAATACAGATATGTAACGTTCTTGCCTGTCACATCGGTCAATTTTCATCCTTGAACCGAGAATTCAATTAATTTCCAAGGAACATCAATTTTCTCGGTTACAGTAAAGTAAACAAGCATCAATCTACAATTGAAACTAGCAACAACCACCCAGAAGACAAAGCTCGATTTCCAGTTGAAAGGCATAAGAAATGTGTTTTCGTATAACACATCTAACACCAAACTTGGATTTAAAAATACGCTCTTGTTCATCTGCAAAAATATGCGTTCTGTCAAAAATTCTAATTACTGCCAAAACGGCTTCTTAGCAGAAATTCTGGGACTGGTTTCAATATTCCAGCATAGCATAAATTCAGGCTATGCTAAAAACGCTTCTGTTTCCAAAGCTCCCATTTTTTCATTTATCTCCTAGATTTATCATGCCTGTTACTCATCGTTAAGTTAAAGCAGCCACTCAAAGCTAAACCGTAAATTTTTTTGACAGAGAAGGGGCGGTAGTGGGTAATAATAGGCGGCGCACAAGTTAAGAGATTTGACAAATGTCCAACAGAAACAGGTGGAGGATAAGGGTCTTCAAACCAATCCTGATGCGAGCACGAGAGGGCGTCAGGTTTAAACACCGCAAATTTAATTAAACATCCCAACCACTTTGCGTTTCTGCCATTTTCACCTCTCATTTTCCATTCCATATCTTACGCACCCCCAAGGCGCCCACTTGGTGACATTAATGGCGTCGAAAAAAGCGCCAGATCGGCCATATGCCTCCGCCTCCGGAGCTATATTTTCCATGTAATAAGAGAGTCAGGAGCTGAACTTACTGACAGCAGGCGGTAGTTTAAAGCTGAAAATGAAAGTCGCGCACGTAAATCTCATTCCTAGATATTTGAACTATTACAGTTTAGACCAGTCTCTGGTACAGTTGCAACTACATCCGCATATCATCTGTATGCATGATGTTAGTCATGCGATTCTGAAAACAGATCGCTTGCCTGGGTGTATGGGAATATTGATAAACCACACATTTGACGAGTATGGCCGCTTTCACTCACCGTCAAGCTGTCAGGTAAAAAATTGGAATGTCAGCAGTTCGAACCAGCCCTAAATAGAGCGTTTTCTGTCTCCATGGGTTTGCTTTCTTTACATAAGTCCGTCCTAAATAAACATATCTCAGTTACCCTTAATGCTACAGATTGTATTAAGTTTTGACAAAACCGTGAAAAATGCCTTTTCAGGCACGGTCCGAAATTTGATATGAATATTTGAGCTGAAATCCATCAGCTACTGCGGAATAACCGCTTAATATTCACAAACCGCCAACAGGCAGACAGTAGTATAGCATCGTGCAATAATTTACCGTACTAACAACACAGGTATTAGCTAAAAGCCCAGACACGCGTGTTTCGCCGATCTTGTACCGCTGCCTGACGCAGCTGCGAGGGGTTCGGCTCGTCAGTGGGTCCCCCAGCTTTCCCCGTGTGTTTTCTGGTATATGAACTCCAGTTTCAACTTGCCTTGTTTAATTTCCGAGGAAATTAATGCGCGAACTTGGAGTAACTCTTTCGAAACAGGCGGTTTGTGAATATTAAGCGGTTATTCCGCAGTAGCTGATGGATTTCAGCTCAAATATTCATATCAACTTTCGGACCGTGCCTGAAAAGGCCTGTTTCGAAAGAGTTACTCCAAGTTCGCGCATTAATTTCCTCGGAAATTAAACAAGGCAAGTTGAAACTGGAGTTCATATACCAGAAAACACACGGGGAAAGCTGGGGGACCCACTGACGAGCCGAACCCCTCGCAGCTGCGTCAGGCAGCGGCACAAGATCGGCGAAACACGCGTGTCTGGGCTTTTAGCTAATACCTGTGTTGTTAGTACGGTAAATTATTGCACATGAAAAATGCATCTCTTTTAAAACTTATCAGAATATTTCGATGCATACTGCTCCCAGAAAACTAAACACTGGCAGAAAATTGATAAATATTGGGTAGGGTTGACTTATATGGTCCCCTTAACAGGACATAAGAACAGGAACCGCCTGCAATACGGGTGGCTGCGAGTCAAATTCCAGTAATATTTGGCCCAGGTTTAAGGTTGGGATTAGGACTAGGTTAAGGATTATGTTCAAGGTTAGATTTAAAGCTAACGATAAGGCAAGTTAGGATAAAGTTTAGGGTTAAGGTAGGGGCTAGTATTGACTGCAGGGCTGAGGTTTAGGGTAGGCCTGAGGTTAAGATTCAGGCAACGGTTTAGTTTTATATTTATGTTATTGTTGGGGTTAGGACACGGGGATATTTTTCGGTTTCCGAAATTATGCGTAGATCTAGCCTTATTACTTGGGGGGGGGGGGCTGTTGTCGCATACAATAGCCCTCCCTCGATCGGGCGAGTTGCGTTCCAGAACCACCAGTGGAAAATGACAAATCACGAGTTAAAATGATATGTTTCATGGTTGTTTTATATGTTTTAAGCTCTTCTAAACACGTTCACATCCACGTGGACATTTCTAACACAGTTATACAGAATAAACAATTTACGTTCTGTTGTATATTAGGTAGGATTCTTTTAGATTATATTTGTGAACACATCATTTGTACACTTCAAACAAGTATGCATATTATGCACTATAGCGGGGTTTTATCTAATAGATAATACAATTCTGAAAGCGCTGCAGTAATGCATATTTTGACAAAAGTACTTTTTTGTGCACTGTAATTTACAGCACTGCCTTGATTGATTTGCCTCTCAAACATCATCCATTGACGTCCCAGGCATGAAATTAACTGAACAAACCAATTTAGGAAGCATGAATCCGAAATGAAAAGGCTCATTGTCTTCAGAAATCCGAGAACCAGCGGAAAATCAGCGATAGAGAGGGGCCACGAAAGTCGAAGCGCGATATAGTGAGTGATTACTGCAAATTAGAAAGAAACTGACGAATGGTGTATAATAACAATAGTTCTTTCCCATGGCAGTCAACGGTCTTAAGGACTCGGCCGGGATTTTTGCTACTCTGGTGTAAAAGCACAAATATGGAATACAGCGCAAGGGCTTTATTGTAGTGCTACGCATGATCTTTGAAGCTTGTTAGTAGAAACGAAGAGGCGAGTTCCGGGAAGTAGCCTGACGTTTCGGATTCTCCCTAGAGTCCATCATCAGAAACAGAGTCAGATAAAGGTAGTCGGTTGCCCGAGTGCTGCAGTAGGCAGTTGCCACGCTGTTGCTATGCTCCTGAGTGCCGGTCAAGATTATCGGCTCCCACGCTAATCGCACTCAATCGAGTTGCCGACTACCGCATTTCTTCCTCCGTTTGGACTCTTGGGAAATTAGGCTCGCTGACCTTGACACCAGGAACAGTGGTCGCCCGCACGCTCACCGCGTGACTAATTCCTTTGCTTAGGTAAAGTCTCAGCACCGATTATGGAGCGAGGAGATCGTTGCGTTTGTCAACTGATTGAGGATCGAAAAACAATGACTCGATCAGTTCGCGGCTTACGTTGTTGTCACCTCTAGAAAGAATTCCTACTACCCACTACCCTTATCTGACTGATGATGGATTCGAGTCAGTACCCGAAAAGTCGGGCTAATAAAGCTCTTGTTCCAGCAATCGTATCTCCTTTGCGACCTTTGAAGTGTACGAATATAAGTCCTACAGAAGTTTGAACTTACGAGGGTCAACTGAAATTTGTTCGGCCTGTGTATTTTTATAATATTTTTTTTTCAAAATCCCACCGCATTGCCTGCGCAAACTTTTCATCTGTGAACCTACTTCCGACTTCCTGATTTCTGCCAATAACATGCTTTTTTCGTTCACTGCGGATAACACCGTTTCATGGCATTGTGGCGACATTTAAGTGCGGGTTGTTTTCTTAAAACCCAACCGTTCCACTCCCAAAATTATGCCTTTTCTGCCTCATAACGTGAAGAAAACAGTTGTCCTATGAGAAGTCTCTTTCTCCAGAAACACGCCACAGAATCATAAACAAGTGTTTATTGCAAACCGTGCAGCGCATTTCCATGGCCTACGTAGCTTTCAAAAACCCTAGCTAAACTTTTCTACCGAAAGGAAGGCATGAAAACTATCCAGGGACGGGACCAGCGCTGGAGTCATTTAAGTTGTCGAAGTAAGTAGGTAGTCAAAAACAAGGCTGTTGAAGATAGGACTTCCCCTCGTTGTGGATTCCTCCCTTTTACATTTCGTTTGAGGTGACGAATTGGCAGGGTCACCTCAATCAGCGTCGGATGTAATTAATAGGAGGTGTTTACCCAGCCAGCTCCTCGGTTTTCTGTTGTCTCACATTTACTTTATTCACAGTGTGTCACCATTTTTCTTTCTGACAAATCCGGGTTTCAGTACAAACCATTCAAACACTGCCTTACGTGACTGTAACGGCAGCAATCGCTACTCCTAGTGACTGAGACATAATACATCCGTGGGGAAAGGAGTGAAAACAACGAGCCGTTTCAACTTCTCTATCTTTTCTGGTAGAACACACTGCTTAAGTCATATTTTTATTATTTTACCGCTAAAGTTTTCTCTCAACATCATTTTGGTTTCATCCGTTACTCCGGAAGAATTACGTTGTTTACATTCCCGTGATAAAAGAACAATTTGCACAGTGAACATTGCGGAGTCATAACTCGATTCCCACCAATGGAAACCTTAACCTACCTGTTTAGGGTAAACGCCAAATATTGTGCACATGTGTATTGTAAGGCAAATTTATCTCCGTGCTACAGTCTGATTGGCTGGAATAAGGACACCATTGTTGTTCGGAGCGTTGATACAGAATTGGATTTCTAAGTGCAATAAACAGGTTGTTGAAGTTTGATGTTTAAGACTTCTGTGTGAATGGATGGATGCTCAGCAATGGAGAATGCTTGGATTGTCGCCGAGCGTAAATGTCGTAGACTCGTAGACAAACATCACCGGAATGCAAAGAAAAACAGACGGTTCTGCTCAGGTCAATCACGTTGAGGAGAAGCGCAACTCAATCGCGTGGTCACTAACTTGCAGCCAGCTGTTTGCCGAATCCATCTACGATGGAGAAAACAGATGGAACGATGGAAACTCGGTCGCTGAAACAAGAGTGTTGTGTACCTGATGTTTTAACTTCACTCACGGGTCCACACTGGGATTGGACAGTAAAATAAAGCAGCGTATGCAGAAGTGTGTAGTGAGCGGATTCGGTGACACCAGTATTTATTTGTATTTCTATGCCATCCGGTAGGTCTTTTGGTCCCTATACTGCCTCCCCTAGTTGTCTACAATGCTTGTAAATCCAGAGTAGTGTCTATGCCTTCTTGCTATCAGCTAGCTGGACGCAGGTGATGAAAATACTGAATAAATCTGGGGATATACACGTCCGATAAAATATCCTTCATGTCAGAGAACCAGGTCCCAAAAGTGAACTCTTTAAGAAGCTGGGACATTATGTGCATTGCCAATCTGTGGTAGTGGACGGCAAAGACCACTGTCTGAATAGTTAAGCTATTAAAGAAAGTGTTCTATACCCACTCGATAGAACAACAATAAATCTGAAAAGAGCCAAATCACCGACGATTACTTAAGCGGAAGAAGGATAACACAAGAAACGCTCTGGCAAAAAATCCAATCGCAGCAAAACATTTTAATGGAGTACTCCAGAACAAACAGCATGCTGTTAAGTTACAGTGCTATGAAATGCATAAAAGTCGACAAAAGGGACGGCCTTTAAATAAAATGCATTAAAACATATACGTAGTGCTCACTGGATTGGTGTAGAGTTCCTAATACATAGGTTTGACAGTTTGCCTGTGAAATCAGAGAGTGTTATAACTAATAACTCAATCCAACTCTTTCTCATTGGAAGAATTGGCTCATCTCAGCTTACAGGTAAATTTACATATGCTAAATATGTACGTTGACTGGGTTAAAAAATTGCCAAAATTCGAACGCAGGACATCAGCAACGGTTTTTAACTCGAGGGCAATGGAAAGGCAAACAACACTGTATGCGCAGAATGTTCTGCATGAGTCAATACTATTGTCTTTGAGATGATAGCGCCATACAAAACACTGTGAAACTGACGACCTATATCCTTCTTACTAATCCGCACTAATCTTGGAGCCCCCGTCAAAAAAAACGAGAGTATATGGCCCTGAAAACGCTAACATGAACATAATTTGAGTCAGACATAACACTGTCGAACGACCCCTCTCAGTAAATCGAACGAACATCTAATGAGCAGTCTTCAATCGTTGACGATCGAGGTCATAAAATTGCCTTAGGTATTTTTTCATCAATACATCAGATATTTATTCGTGCTCTGGAGAGGAGGAACCTCAGTGGCACCAGGAACTATGCACTGGCAGTTTTCACCATGAAATACCAGAAATTCGTAAAGATAAGTTGAGATACAGTTATTTACCCATCTGTACACGTGCTGTATCGTATACAGCTCGGCCATTCCACGTGTATCAGTTTGTATATACAGTTCCTGTTGGCTCTGAGTTAAAGTTAGACTTCGACAGGACTCATTTCACGAAGTTATAGAGATAATATGAGCACATCACAGTGTCTGCTTACTGGTGTTGAGGTTGATTAATATTCTGAGAACCACAATCGAATAGCGGCCAGAATAGTAATTTCTGGCCCATTCGTCGCTGCCAGCCAACCGTGCGTCAGACGGGCGTGACTTGGGCCAAACGGGCAGTGAATCATACGTTTTAAGATTAGGATGCAGACTCACGTCCTAGTGGTTGCTCCCGTATTCCTTTCTGCAATCCGGATGGATCTGTATAGACCAATCCTATGCGACGTGCAGTTGTGTTTTGACCTAGTAAAACTAAATTCGACTAATGTAGCGAAATGCTGCATGCGTGAGAGGGCAGTAGTATCTTAAAAACGTTATCGGCCCAGAGGAGATTTCTAACGGCAAGTCATCCTACACATATAATCCAACCCATATTTAAGGACAGGACGCCTTCTCGGCAAGATGTCTCATACAGTTCTGTACATATCCAAACCTCCCCGCCTAACCTAAAAGACGTCCTGAAAGCCAAGACGTCCGCATTATCCAAAAACCATTTCCACAGGCACTAGATAAGTGTTTGGTGTCGCCCTGGTGTTTTAGTCTAAGGCAAACTGAACGCCAATAAAAGTCGGCAATCGCGAATGACTACTGAATAAACTTATCTCGCGTTAACCACCATTAGGGTTAGAAACGTAGCCAGTGATACGACATGACTGAAAGTATTGTATTAGGCTTATGCAGGTCCCCCAATCGCCAGTGCACCAACTTATACATGGACATCGCGTTGTCCCCAACCAAACACAAAAGTAGTACTGAACACACGCTGACCAGTATTTAACAGATAGCTTTCTATAGTACAGCAAAATAGACTATTCAAAGGTTAAGCTCGAAAGTTTTGTCCATACCGATTTAAAAAGCATGCGTGAAGCACCCCAAACTGGAAAAACTGCCAGAAATGATAAAAATAAGAATACCGTTTAAGACTAGAGTCTGTAAACTTTACCACTTTGTTGGTATTTTGGGCTGAAGGGATACATTACCTGTACTGTGAAATCAAATTACAGTCGAACTTGACAATATTTGGACTATGAGCTAGATTGAGCAAGTACCGAGTGCATTAAAACGTCTGAAAGTTCACCTGCGATAATGCGTCAAGTAGGTTGAAAACCACTCTAAGTTGAAGGAGTGCGTTATTTGTGAGTAAGCAGCTCTGTGGCCTTTTGCTTCTATGAGTTTTGTGTACTGTTAAATTTCTGTTAAGACTGTTTGGCAATGACAGTTCGATCATCCGTGTCGTTCACAGAAAACGCCATACATTCGACATTATCCAAACATTGACAGCGAAATATTTTCAGAAATCCTCAGTCAAATAACGCACTCCCTTTTCTTTCCATCATAGATGGTTTATTATCGATTCAGTTATCGGTTGCATCGAATGGAGAAAAATATTTTCAGTCTAATGGTTAGGGCGCACTGTCAAATATTTCACTCTCAGAATGAACTGCCCGTGGATACTTTGTTCAGAGATTGCCAAAATATTATGAAATGGCGCCTTATCTGGGAGCCGATATGTAAATCAACAGGTGACCCCAGATGTTTTAGGGGCTCTTATGCAGCTTCAATGGAACACTTCTCCCATAAGCAGGATGTGCATGTCTTCCGTTGGAGATAGAGATGGGGTAAAACCCCAAGATCTGCATTTTGTCTAATTCTCCACAGAAACGCTAAAATTCCTTCTTTGACAAACTTTGCCACCTAGGCATGCAATTATGCCCTTATTTGGGGAACCTTTTAATCTCCCTCAGAAGAGGTAGCGCAAATCCCTTTGGAATAAACTATATTGTCGCAACCTTTGTTTTGTTTGTCTTTAATTATATGCTGATTATTAAATAAGGTGTCTGGCTTAATCTCAGTTTTAGGAGTCTCAACGTTGGACATCCACTATTTTAAATTTAAGGGCAAGTGTTTGGTGTATGACCTCATTGAGAAGTGTAGGTAACTACAGCACTAATGCCAACCGTGGCCATGCCCGTCGTGGGTAACCCCAACCTTTAACCCGTTAGCCTTTAGGGACAACTCGGACGCAGCCGTAACCTTTACTGAAGCTTTAAGACTCTGACCCTAGCCTAAAAACCCTAAACAGAAGACTTCAACTCTAGCCTCAACCCCAAATCCAATCCATAACCCATGCCTGACCATCTGAGCACCAAGAATAACCCGAATCTTAACACTAACCCTGACCCTAACAAGAACCCGATACGGGCAACTCTAACGTTGATGACGCTAGTTAAGGTCAAAATTCGCATACCTTGTGACTGCTTTCGCGACCCATTGCCAGGCGAACCGTTTTGAAAGACACCCACCTAAATAAGATGACAAGCTGATTTTTAAACACGCCCTGCCCTCGCCTACATGTAAATCTCTAAGAACCTCCTATTTAACCGAGAGCGCTCTGCCCTACTTAAGCATGCCTAAGTTTTCCCACTGCCTTCCGTTGTTTCCTCGTAGTCCTCGGGTTTACATGCAGCATATCTCACTTAAAAGCACCATCTCCTCTCGCATCTCCTTGTTGGAGTGTGCTTTCCTGGAGAACTTACCCTGAGTTTACAATAGAACATTAGAACAATGTATATTTTGAAGTGAAAACATGAATGCAAGTACAATTTTCCGGTTGCTGACGTATTCATCCACTTTGAAAACACATAAACAGTGCGTCATTCTAAGAACTTCTGCGGACCCTTGAAAATGAGCCGCCGGTTGTCTTTGCCATTATCTTCGAGCCATTTGTCTGCCTTGTGCACCCATTGTCCTATTTCATTCATAATATACCAATCTATCCTCCTAATGATTAACTGGACTGCAACTATTCTACTGTCAGTACACTTTGACGACACTAAAATACGACCAAATTATGCCGTGAATTCACCCAGAAATGACGGGTTATACATATGAATCTGCTGTTTATTTCAGGTCTATGGACCTTCTTCGATCATCAGAAAAACGTGTTAAAGTCGAAGCACCTTGTCTTTAAAACGTATGGCTGAATACTGATAGTAATTCGCGACTACTTAAGCTCTCATCCTTTCACTGCCTTTAAAAAGGTAGAAAATTCACTGTAGGAGGCAGAGGTAAAAACATCTATGAAATTCGTCAATAAACACCCATGCAGAGACCGTAAACCCTTATTTTATTATTCCGACTACCATATAGAGGCCTTCGTAATTATATTTAAATCCTCTCTGATAGACATTTTCGGATGCATTATTTCTGTTAGCATTAAAATTTCTCCGTTATTCTCCATGACGCCCTAACCAATCTTTTATGTTTTTTTGGTCTGCGACCACCAGATTTTCTCATGACTACTTAAATCGCGCGAGCCTATCACCAGTGTTTCTAGACATAAAAAGCCTTGTCTCCTTCAACATGCTTGTCGACCTTACGTTTGACCAGGTTCTAATTAAGAAACCTAGATATTTTGACGTTAAATAAATAAAGCTTTAACGTCTTACTAAAATCATTAGGCGTTTTCAAAAATTCGTCCTAAGCTTAAGTATGCACAGTTAGTCAAAACGGAGTGACAAAACACGCTTCGCGGCAGTTCTCTTAAACAAACTTTTCAGAATTAAGTAACTTGCGTTGTCTCCACTCTTCGCAAGTCCTTGAATGCTGGGGTTTTGACAACAGTGTCCTTTCTAAGGCTCGGGCTCCTGGTTATCATTTGTGCATAGAAGTATTCGATTTGGTGTGTCTTCCGACTGTGAACATCTTCCAGTCCTGGGCCCTCCTACATTCTTTCCAATGAGACCTCTTCTTTCTGGTGTTTTCGTGTTACCTTGTCTTCCAGTCGCTTATTCTCCTCTCACGTCGAGTCCCCCTTTAAAACAACTCACAAACTAATTAGTTTTTCTCAATGTCTGCGTACCTACCGCACTTCTCAACCGTTAATCTGATGCTTTATGGGTTTCTGCATTCTCTTGTTCTTTTAAGACTTGTCCTTCGCATGCTCTCTTCTTCTGTGGCAGTCTTTCGTCCTAACCGACGCCATGGAACGGCATTTTGTGGCGATCAGATATCTTGTTAATTTATTCTTGTCGACTTCGTCTAAATCCTTCACTTTGACCTATTGTCTTCAGGCTAATTTCTTCCAACCTACAGTGGTTTCTGTCAGAAGTCCTGCCTCTGTCGGCTTACCGACCATCTGTGATGCCACCCTTGACATGCTTTTCTGGCGCATAAGATGGCAAGGATTAAAACTGTAACCACCATGGTCATATTTTCCATGTTCATTATTTTATCTGAGCATTTGCCTATTTGTGTCTCAACCTAACTGACTGGGCGAACCTTGCTGTTGCTTCTCTTTCGGGATTTAACAAAAAATCCTGTGCGTTCTAGGACATGCATATATTTCCATTGAAAACTCATTTTGGCAGTGCTTCAGTGGGCCGACGATTTAAACCGCATTATGGGACCTGCAGTCATATGTAAAACAGGTCTTATTTGGAAAATAAGCAATGAAAATCCTAGTAAATCTAAAATATCTCGTAATCATTCAGGAAAACTTAGGTTCCCACAAGGTAACTGCGAGCACGCACTTTCCGGTGACTATCTTTGAAAACAAATCGTATCTTCTCGAAGACAAAAATAGCTGTAAACATGTGGCACTCCACGAATCGCTCTTCTT
Source organism: Spirometra erinaceieuropaei (assembly GCA_902702965.1). NCBI lineage: Eukaryota > Metazoa > Platyhelminthes > Cestoda > Diphyllobothriidea > Diphyllobothriidae > Spirometra > Spirometra erinaceieuropaei. The sequence goes on along the minus strand of CACRXP010000445.1, from coordinate 449,115 downwards.
CAAATGAGACAGTGACTGTTGTCTGCGAAAGTTTCAGTTGATAGCCAGCAGACCATTTTGTGAGAAGCTTTTTGGATATAGAAGTTCATGCAATCCATTAAAAGTCCATAAGCGCCTTGATAGTCATGCAACCTCGATGGCCCCATGTTGAAGCCAGTTTAGATGCATTGAACCAAAATATAGCATGTTTCAAAGTCTGCTGTGCCCGACGATGTCTCGCCGACTTTTTTAAGGGTTAGTTCCCCCCCCCCCACCTGTTTCTGCAGTGACTAGTCCCGTTACACTTTGCCAGAGAAAATTGGAACCGCCGAGGCTTTGCGTGTCATTAAGACTGCTGGTATCTCTAAAAGTCTATTAGTTTGGGTTCTGGATCCTTCCCTCTAGCCGCTATTTTCCCAGCACTTTGAAGTCCACTAAGCTTTGTTCGGATCACACTCCCGTCTGTCCCCTTCATCCACTTTGAGCTCCATGTAAATCACAGATGAAGCAAACCACACCACTAAATATCTGCTCTACTCTCAGGACTTGCGCATTTGCACCGCGCAATGTAGTTTCAGTTTTTAATGTTGTCCTGCATGACAGTTTCCTTGAAAATGACGTCTGCGTGCTTTACTGTGTGAATTGTTTCTTAACTTGCAGCTGACTTCTTTTTACCAACTATCTTCCAAAACGAGCAAATGTAAATCTATCCCTCTTCTAAAAAAACTGCGGCTAATCCTGTGTCCTCTAACCGCTTTTAACTTCATATGACCACGTGACGATGCCCAATGACTGTTTTTGTCAAGGTTGCTGACGATGTTGCCATTAGCAATCTTTCAAAACATGACGCCTATGACCGATTTCCTTGAGTGGCTTCAATTACGCCTCGAACCTGTTATAGCCAATTGTGCTATAATAAGCAGCCAGAAATCTCTTTAATGTGTTTTCAATCTATGACAATCTCCAGACACTATGCCTGTCATCACCCCTTCCACGGAAATCCCGTCCTTCGTCCACCTTGGTTCCGTTCTATCTTCTAACCTCTCATGCCCTCCACGGTAAGTCCGGTCTACAGAGGTGCGCGAACGCGCATATCCCGATCGACATTAGCGCCGCCCATCTACCTCCTGAAATTAATGGGATTTGTTGGTGTCTGCATTCGCCCTCATTCCCTCTTTCTTTCCTGCAATTTTACTAGTTTTTAATGGAGGTGTGCAATTCACGAAGTATCCTCCGTCGCCTATGCTCTCTCTCGTCCAGTCAACACCATGGGGTGACATGCACCTGAACCAATTTTTTCTAATTGTGGCTTGTTAAATAAAGTTCAATCTACTGGCTTCCAGGCCACTTCCTACAGTAAGATGCGATTTTCACTGTATCCCATATTAAGCTGTAATATCCAATGGCCCTGCAACTGCATTCCTGACCTAACTTTAACCGTGCCAGTAGGATGAAGCAGAGTAATTGAGACCTGACTTGATACCCTGTCTTGCCACTTGCCTTTTTCCCGACTTTTCTCGCTTGCCTTTAAGATGTTTTTTAGTGAAAACTGTGGTTAACTCTCTTTTCTTTCAATCTATCGGTATGATCCGTCAGGGTCGAGAAAAACAGGTGCCAAAATTTTAACTGTCGTCGGTTTGAGTTTCGATGCCTTCCACATATATTAGTATACAGTCAACTGATGAAACCAGGATGTCGCAAATTACCAATTTTGAGGCGTTTAATCTGTGAGTGCAAATGCCGAGTAAATGCTATTCGTCGATCAACGGCTGCTTGTTAGGACCATAAAAGAATTTGAGCGTACATTTAAACTACAATGCCTCATGAAACAGTTTGGTCTGAGCACGTTCTGATTGCAGTCAATGTTCATTGAAGTAATGTCATGTACCCCAATTCGGAAAATTTGTGTGTTTTATTTATATCACTAGCCGTAAAAGCAGGCGTAGGATATTGCGGTTATACGAGCAGCCTAGATTTATTCCTTATCGCGTTAACTCTGAAGGGCTAATTAAATCTACCGACATCGCCAAAGTGCCTGGGAGGTTACGGCGGGGGCTGAGCTAGCGAACAGGTTGGACTGATTTAATCAAACGGGGATTGAGTTTCGCTACCGGCCAGTCGGTTGGTGGCGTCGCGACGACGTACGCATATAGCGTGCTACCGCATACCTATGAATAATTGCGGTTGCTGATGATGGGACGCATGATAATTAGATTCCCCTTCGTTCTACCATCGCCCGTCATCGGACGTCATCAGCTGCCTCAAGTCAGCAGATTTACTCATTCCCACCCTTGGACCACACCTACTGCTGGCGAGCGGTTGGCGTGGTGGTGGCGGCGGCGGCGGCAAAGGGTGAGAAGGATGGCGCTGTGTATCATGTGTGGCGGGTGTGGGGTGACCTACCAAAAGCCACTCCACTATCACGCATCAGGTGTCGAGGCCTGTAGGCAACTGGTCTGTCAGTCAATTTGAAGGGAGGAGGAAATGTGGAGTCCCTGTCGTAACTAACTTTGAAAAACGACAGGTTCTTATGCACGGTTCAACAGCTGATACCCGTCATCCTGCAGGCTTCAACTCAAACCCTTCGTCACGCCTCGTCACTTAGTCGACTGCAAATTCAGAACCACCCGCTTACGACGGACCTCGCTAAGCGAAATTGCGAGGAATTGGCCAAAATTAATTTTTGTAGAGGTCTGAGCCATGCCAGTCCCATATGAAGAACACTCGGGCAACAAGACTGAGAATCCTCTCGTATGCTGGGAAGTATTCATGGCCACTGTTAAGCACCACGGTGGACAAGTAATGTCAGGTGGTTCCTTCTACGGGTTCTGGTAAGATATCGGCGCGTAGCCTTCGCCAAAAGGTTCGTAAGGAAAATAGAAATTTATCTATGTGGAATATGAAGACAAGGGGAGAAATTTTTTATATCATCGAAATAGGGAATTGTTTGGAAGGTTGGGCCAATAGACTGGTTCCACTTCCATTTCTTAGGACTGCCTCTGTGCGCACTAATGTCTTTTTAAGAGAGAGAGAGGAAGAGAGAGGAAGTCGATTTATTTTGAAATCTTAAGTTCAAAATTTTCAACAAAAATTGGCTCCATTCACTATGGGCAGCAAATAAGTTAATAGATTATTCAAGAGTCAAAGTTTAACACAAAGAAACGATTATTATGAGGACATTTCTAGTCTCAGCTTCTGTATTTCTATCTCTTCGCACGTAAGATAGCGCGCTAGGAATGGCAATACAGAAGCTCGATAAGCCGATGTGCGACAGGATATAAGTCGGAAGCTGCGGCGCATCGGGCGGGAAGACTGCGCAGGCATAAAATCAGAATGCAAGGGATTCGCAACGTCATCTAGAATTCGACCAGCAAATTACTTGACCGCATTGAATTGTCGTTGTAAGATAGTGTCAACTAAGTTACCTACATCGATTCAGGGCAATTCAGTTGAGAGGAGGAGTCTACATATGTGAACTGCTTGCATGATTATCTGTCGGCAAAGCAGTTGTCGTTTTTTTCCTTTTCGAGCTGGTCCTTTACTACACTCTAATATTCAAATTGAGTCAACACTAAGAGTGTAGTAAATTTGACGAAAACAAGCTCAATGATGTCTTTAAAATTAAGAGAAGATGGGCACAATGATCGCCGAAGATAGAGGGACTAGATTTGACCTTTCTGCCTTATTTACCGCCATCAGATAGCGCTATTTCAACATCAGGAGGGGCAGGCCTAGGGACCAAATCCGACATCAGTTGGTCCAATGTCCGTCAAACTCTTGTGGCTCGAGACATGTCAATTACGACTTTAGATGCCATTCTCGGGAGGGGTACCGCAGTGTCTCTGGACAGTGACAATTCAAGGCAGCCGGAGCAACTTGAAAAATGACTAGTTGGCCATTGTCCGGTACCCATGCAACGAGTCCAGGGGCTAACACTAAATCATGTAACGCCTAAGATCGCTTCGTTGCACGCACTTTTTAAACAGTGACTTGGTCGCTCAGCCAATCAGGTGCGGTTGGCTCTCGTCGGCTACTATTGGAAATTCTCAAAGCCACAGGGGAGTCGCGCTCGAAGATCCAGGCTGAATGTAGAACTAAATGAGATTGTTCTCGTGTGTCTTATTGCTTAGGTCTAGGACCATTCAAGTTAGCCGCATCGCGAAGAAAAATTAATACTTAAAAGCGTTTGTCGACGAAACCAGCTTAATTGTCATATCCCATTCTGCAATCATGATACATCAGCGGACGCCACTCCTTCCAGGCTTCATATTTGGATTCTCTTTGCTGATATTGTTGAGCAAATCTATGGAGTATTTTTTCCTAATAACATTTATAGTTATTGTCCTGATGGTGGGGCCACGATGGACGTTCCGTCCAGGAACAATATATTTCTCTTTGCTGAATTGATTCGAATTGCGTCAATAAGATTTCTGTCGCGCATATATCAGGTTACGTTCGTGTACTCAGAAGGAAAGTCAGTATGCATGAACAAGTTTTCTTAACGCCATTATGTTCCGAAACTTGTGGGAGGAGATGTCCGAAATTTAGTTGGTCCCAATTTCTGCCTTGGACGTCAACGATTTCATTTATAAGCTGGAAGGGATGCTTAAAAATTCTCTTTAGAACGCATAGAATTAGGCAATAAAAAGACGAATTTCGGTTCGATACATTAGAAATATAATTCGCCTGTTAAGTGTGCTTCGCGTAAACCTTCTTCAATTTTATCTGCAAACTCTTTTTGGGAAAGTGATGAATGTTTGGTTTCACCTCCGATATAACCTGGCAAAACATCATCTACACAAAAATTACTAAAGAGCGGCTTGTTTAAGAGAACATATATTGCGAATAGTTGTTGTGAATAACACACCTCAGTGTTTGTTTTTTGACTTGTTGGGAAAATGGAAGGATTTATTGCAGTTTAATGTCCTGCTACTTATTTTATTTAGCTACGGTGGTTCGTCTTACATTCGTATGCTTGCGGCATTTATTGGGAACATTTTCCCATTTTTCCAGCACTTGTCTTAAATTTTGACGTTTGACGAGTTTTAACAAAAATTTTACCTAGCGACCCGTCTTTGGTTGAAAGATTGGAATAGACTGGCGATATTGGGGAAAGTCTGGTGGGAGGAGTTCCATGGAGGCATAACTAACCAGAGGAGTAATATCCAGTAATTGCCCTATGCTAAATAGTGTACCGGCATTAGGATAATTACCATACGGACGCGCCAACTGCCTTGTCTGTGCAATCATTTGCGGATGAATGGCTCCGGTTAACGCAACCTGACAGTTATCACCTCAGTCGTGGTTAGTAGGTGTTAACGCACTTGGCATACTACCAAAAGGCTGTACTGGCGTCCACATTTTGGCTCATATGAAGCATGTTTGAAGTGCAAAAGTTACCTGCGGAGCACGTTGGATATTGTGGCCAAATCTTAGAATGATAAGGCCCTAGCGGATCGAATGCAATCCAAATACAATAAAAGTGGAAACGAATGATACCCTCATGAAATTTTAAAAAATGTAATTTAATGTACTAGAAGGAAAATTTAATCGAATAAATCCCGTGTAAGTGGATCACCCTCATGTGCTGGGATTCAGTTACTGTGATTAGCAGGCGATGATTTAAGATTGGATTTTCGCTTCTAGACGTCAGTTCTTTAAGTGGGAGGTGAAACTCTGTGTTAATTAAATGCAAAGCCTTTCTCATTACATATTCACTTACTTATTATAACGCATCACAGCTTAAGGCCAACTGATGTTATAGATGACTCATGAGGGTCGTTATCCTATTTGGTTCCGCAATGTCAGAGACAAACAATTTTGGTGGCACAGAACAAGGTCCCAGAAGACAACAAGGAATTTTCTTTTAGTTGGTAAATTTCTTAAATAGATTATAGGACAAAGCTTTCAGGCCGTGGAGTAAAAAACCAGCGGACGCTCCAAAAGACAGTGTTTATCCCCTCCTTCTATATCCCGGGGAAGAGCGCTTGTGCGTACCAGGGCAGTTTTTGGTGCCTAAGCAAGAATTAAAGTTATAAACATAAAAAAATCCTTTGGACGAATTGCTGGAATTGGACTTAACAAAGGCTGAGATAAAACCGCCATTTGGAAGGGAGTTTCTAATAGAACAAAGAGAAAAAAATTTACTAAATCACACAAGTTATTGAGAGGAATTAGCCTTAGGCAGTTCAAGTGCCCCGCAAATAGTGGACAGGACCCTATCATGCTACCTTAGTAACGCATGTAAACCTTCTGTACGAGTAGTTTGCCGAAGAGACTTGTTTACCTGTAGTTAACAGACTTTCTGAGAACCTATCAGCGGACTTCATGTAGTTTATCCCCATTCGATTTCCCTTACCAATCAACTTTAACTGACTTCAGCGCTTCCCCCCTATAGTTCTGCTTGCACACAGTCACAGATGCACAAGGAGTCGAATTATCCCTAACAACAGCTTTCTTTGGGCGCTGTCTGCTGTCGAAGAGGGCTAACCAGACGGCTTGCGGTGGTGGCAGTGACGGAAACCCACGCCCCGTGGCTACCCTCTCTTCAGCTACCGCAAATGCCTGGCAATTAGTGAGCGTGCCCAACGCAGTATCTCGACAACGCTGACAGACTTGACAATCTGCGCGTGCAACCAACCACACCCGCCGTTCTGAAAATATCAGTGTGTCTGCGGAGAAGGGCCACAACCTCAAAATGAACAATCATCTTCGCCGTGTAGCTGTTGTCGTCGGAGGCGTGAACGCCCCCGTTCGACCACATGCGCATGGTGGACAGTCGGCTTCACTCAGTTTCCGACCCCCCTCCCCCCCCACCATCCCCCGGAAAACCACTGTATGTCTCGTCTATGTGTGGACCTGTGTGTGCTTTTTATGTACATTCTGTGTGTAGTCGAGGTTCCGGGAAAAATATTTACGGCTAAAGACTGGGCATACGCCCGGTGTGAAGGAATAGAAGCTAAAGAGCTAAGTCAGTATGTGCTGAGAGGCCGAGTGGCAAGGGCCAGTGTGAAGAAGACGAATGATTGCAGACCACACGCGCAAATGTCCGCCTCTGCTGTTGTTTGTGTAATATTTGCCGGTCGGACGCGGTTACGGTAAAGAAAATGTGCTGAGACTGTTAACGGTCGTCGAATTGGTTAAAAAATATCCAGAGGAGGACCGAAACAGTCGAGGTCGGTATTTCCGGTCGTCGTGCTCTTCCATTTTCCGGACGATGTCCAGAACCATAGGGCTCTGGGGAGGAAGTCAGAAGTACATGAAAATTGTATTAACATAATTACCTTACACTTTGCCTAAAGTCCTGCGTTAGACCCCCGGCTGGAAAAGAACAGACGGCTATGCTTCTTGTTTGCATTACATTGCTACTAATTACAAACGACGCATTTTGCGTTGAGTGGGTTCAGTAAAGTAAACTATGTCATGGATCCATTGGCCATTTTATCCTTGGCCCCGACTTTGTTCTTAGGCCATTAAGTCTGTAAAGTCAGAGACCGAGTAGAATTCAGAGGTCAACCACACTACCTCTTCTTTTCTTTTCGATATTTACTTTCGGACGCGTTGATATTTCTGTTGTTAGAAAAATTTATATAGCCACTCTTATCTGCTAATGCCAATCTTTTCAAAAACCTGCCTGGAACACGGTCCACAGCAAGTCATTTCTAAATTTGCTAGAAGTGCCGAAATGGCACATTTTCAGCTTTATCTCATTCATCAAATGTGATCGTAGTGACACCATTGTGGCTTGAATCATATAACATCACGAAATGCTCACGGTTGTCCTTGTCTTTGCCAAATACACGTGAGTACTTTGCAGACCAGTTTATTCAAGTAAATAAAAAGACCGTATGATTATGTCTTTATTCTACCTTCTGCGTTCGGATAAGTCCCGACTTCGTCTGAGATAAGACTGCGTACGGGGATGCATTTCTTTATTTTACTCTTCAAGTGTTATGTATCCTTGTATTTCGCATTCAAAGTCAGTCAAGTGTCAAGGTGCTGTGAGGAGGGCCTCCATATCTAGTTTAGTCTGCAAATCGATGAGCCATAAAGTAGCACAGTAAATTTGACAAATGCAAAGAGATCAAAAAGTAGTCCTACCGGATTCATTTCTACCCTTTTCAGCTACGAACCCTACCCAATAAGATCCTGACTTTTAATCTAATAAATACTCATGCTAGCACAAAACTGCCTGAAAGCAAACAACAAGGCGATACAATTCTGATTCTACGCAACCGTCGACCCACTGGTCACACCCCATTTGCGTTGTGTTTTCGATTGCCAGTTGGTACTTCGACTGACAACTGATCTCATACCCTCCTCCTCTTATTTTAGTCAGCCCATAGGTTTCGATACATTACTTCGTTTGCTTTTTCGAGTTGTGGAATTATCCTTTTCCTCCTGCAAACGATCGTAAACGGCTCATTGTCTGAATACACTATTCCCTTTCATTCATAAGGGTATGGTCCAGAGAAACATCATAAAATTCAATCTCACTTATCTGTATAACCAGACATAACATGCAGTGCCTCGTGTACATATTTTTGGGCTGCACACGACAATGCGTATGCAAGATTTTAATGTATTTTTTATCTCCTCGTCAAGTTCCAATTGTTCCCAGATTTCAACACAGTATAGTGGTACAGTTATAGATTGTGTTGTCAGTTGGACCGTGCTACGGAAAGGAAATTATTGTTTTAAAGTTGCGATTTATTCTTCCCGTAATCATGCTATTTTAGGCTTACAGGAAAGACTGGAATGAGGAGCCGCCACTGGAAAAACTCCTTTTAGCAGCAAGCCAACGCCCAAATGAAAGATAATGCCAGCTGTTAACCTTTAAAATATCCCCTAATTGCGAAGAATGACTGTGATTAATGTCTGATACTGTGCTTTAATTCAGGGAACCAAATAATTTAATAAAGTATTCGATGCTACCAGGAGGTAAACGCAGATTAGATTATCAGTCGCGCTCCTCCCCATCTTGCTTACTTATATTAAGGTGAGTTTGCTTGGTAATTATCCCGGCAACGCCCATAATTAGAAACTGAACTATGTTTTTGTCCTTTTTTGTAGTCTAAGAAGAAGTTTTTGTCGCTAAATCCGATCCAGTAACTTCCTCTCTCCAAATACAGAGTTCAAAACGGGCTGCTTTCGCGGGCTGAGACGGAATGGCTTCTCTAAAATCTCAGCGCTATGAATGGACCAGTACTAACAGCTTTCAGGATGATGATTTCGCATTTCATTGCCAGTCAACCTAGTCACCTCCCAAGAGGCAGAACGCAAACGACCTTATAAATGCACTAAAATATAAGTAGGCCAT
>CACRXP010000445.1:423871-438898 GCA_902702965.1 Spirometra erinaceieuropaei | reverse complement strand
ACGATCGTAAACGGCTCATTGTCTGAATGCACTATTCCCTTTCATTCATAAGGGTATGGTCCAGAGAAGTATCATAAAATTCAATCTCACTTATCTGTATACCCAGACATAACATGCAGTGCCTCGTGTACATATTTTTTGGGCTGCACACGACAATGCGTATGCAAGATTTTAATGTATTTTTTTATCTCCTCGTCAAGTTCCAAATGTTACCAGATTTCAACACAGTATAGTGGTACAGTTATAGATTGTGTTGCCAGTTGGACCTTGCTACGGAAAGGAAATTATTGTTTTAAAGTTGCGATTTATTCTTCCCGTAATCATGCTATTTTAGGCTTACAGGAAAGACTGGAATGAGGAGCTGTCACTGGAAAAACTCCTTTTAGCAGCAAGCCAACGCCCAAATGAAAGATAATGCCAGCTGTTAACCTTTAAAATATCCCCTAATTGTGAAGAATGACTGAGATTAATGTCTGATACTGTGCTTTAATGCAGGGAACCAAATAATTTAATAAAGTATTCGATACTACCAGGAGGTAAACGCAGATTAGATTATCAGCCGCGCTCCTCCCCATCTTGCGTACTTATATTAAGGTGAGTTTGCTTGGTAATTATCCCGGCAACGCCCATAATTAGAAATAGAACTATGTTTTTTGTCCTTTTTTGGAGTCCAAGAAGCAGTTTTTGTCGCTAAATCCGATCCAGTAACTTCCTCTCTCCAAATACAGAGTTCAAAAGGGCTGCTTTTCGCGGGCTGAGACGGAATGGCTTCTCAAAAATCTCAGCGCTATGAACGGACCAGTACTAACAGCTTTCAGGATGATGATTTCGCATTTCATTGCCAGTCAACCTAGTCACCTTCCAAGAGGCAGAACGCAAACGACCTTATAAATGCACTAAAATATAAGTAGGCCATGGCTGTTCAACCGTCGCGAATAACGATTTCCACCCCAACGTGGCGGCCTCACAGACGATGACTTGGGCTTAAATTAGTTTGTGCTGAAGCCAGACTTGCTCAGAATCTGCAGCACTCTCTCCTCCCTCACTCTCCTGGGTCCGGCAAGAAGACTGTGCCAGGGGGCCGAGGACAGGGTCGGATGTAGTGGTTGACAAAGGTAAACAACCTGTCCACGCATGCCACTCACCCCTGGTCAGCGCATGATAGACCATAGTTTCACTGGAACTCGGACCACAGATGTATGGGAATGCCATAGAGGCCATGCTAAGAAGGAATCATTGTATTTTGAGTTTCCGTCAGTCGGTAGTCTTTGATGCAACGTCTTTAGCGCGTTGTGGTTTATTCAAGCGCTAGACATTCACATGGTAAACGGACGTGACAAACATCCATCCAACCACTGAACCACGACTGCAACTGTGAAAAATCCGTGGGCCAACAAAGACGGGGGGCAGATCATCTCTAAAATCCCACCTGGCCTAGAGCTAAGGAAGAGCATACCGAGCTCGACAAAGCCTTCACAATACAAAAATAAACAGATTTGCTACAAATTATCTCGTGGCGAAATTTGGGAAAAGGCCAGCATGACTTGTACTAAATTCGTTGCTTCCTCGCAACACGCATGTTGACTCATGCAGTCTGGTGTCAAGCATCTTGAAGGGCCAGTCTTCGGGTGGTCCTCATAGAAACCCAATCACATGGAACTCAGTATTTATCGTACGTAAGAGCTCCTGTGCCCCAATTCAAGATTGCATGAAGCACACTCTCACACCGATTTAATCCCACTGGCAAGCATCTTCATTTGCACTCACTCAGTGCTATCATGAGACAAACACAGACTTACAAAAAGTTAGCTCCACGGATACATTCCTGCCGTTGCAATCGTCGGCGGCTAATTGTATAAGGTTGAGGTTTCGACTGGGGGGATTTGATAGCTGCATTGCAATGTACGCATACTTGAACACTTCTAAAGATACCTTGTCAGGAAGACTCGTTTGCATGCTACGCGTCGTTAATGGACAAACAAATAATTTTGGTTGAATTTGTCTAAAAAACCACACAAAGACACGGTGAAAGGAGGCGTTTTTGAGACAAGGTCTAAGCGACCGAAGATGCCACCAGATATGTCGGTTGTAGATATCAGAGCATTGTTTATTATATCCAGTTGAGTAAATCATATAGAGCCCATTTATCCGGATCACCTCAACCTCCAGGTATACTACAGGTTGACGGGGAGTCAGGGAAGCAGCAGTAGGGGGAATATTGTTGATAAAAATTAAAAGTAATAGGTGTCTGCCCTCGGCGGAACATCTAAAAAAACTGTACATTTTTAAAAGTTATTATCGACTTTTGTCTCTAAGTGTCTTCTAGGTGAGCGCACCCCCCTGAAATACTAGTTATCGCTGATTTAATTTACGCTACCAGTGAATGGCGTTCTCCGTTCCTTCCTGGTCCTAGGACGGAAATGTCATTTCCGTTTTGACCTAGAGCTTCTGCTCTGTAGCCCATGCAAAATGCTGCCTGGCAACCGGGCGGCCATTCACCAGGGATTGTTTCTGAAAATGATTTAGGACTTCGGAATGGCCATTTCTAGCCTGTTAGCCGACAGCAGCCAATCTCCAAAAGCATTCGTTATGTTTTTTTAATGACTCGGTACCGGATAGGATGTATAATAATTTTTGAGGCACTTCATGCCAGTTAATTGACGCATCCTAAATGTAGTGCCTCAAAATGGTAGTTTTCACTGTGCAAATTATTCTCAACGTGAATTCCGAAAGTTAACCCCGAAAACTGGAAGAGAACGGATTAAAAAATACAAGGGAAAAGTGCATGTTTCTCATTACTAATGAACCTACAGCATTAAATCTGCAGGAAATACCACTATTACCGATCATTGTTTGGAGACCTAAATTTTCTAAAACATGTAAGTCGGTAATGGACTGCGTAATCCATCTAATGCTCGATGTGAAAATACGGGACAATGGTTAGGCATCAAAGAGCATGGGTTGCTTAATATAGCAAATAATTCATAAAAACGTCAAAGGAAACCTTTAAAGGCACGCAAGAGTTTTGTTGTTACTGTCACATGAGGAGAGAAAATACAGGTGCATAGACGTAACGTAACAAAAGAGGGAGCATACGAAACTTCCATAACGCCATATTCATTGGAGAGAAGTGTCATGTGTTTGGGTCAGTCTAGTACCTATTTGCATGGGAGCGGTCGCATACTCTCAGAATAGTCGAGGCCTTTGAGTCCTAACTGTATCCTTGAAGATAAAAGTAAAAATAGTGATAAACTCTTCCGCTTTTCATGATTTTCGTCAACGAAATGCAGTTTCTTATCTCGTACCAAAGAGAAAATATACCGAAATGCCTAACCAACAATTGTTTTATTAATGAAGATTAACTTGTTTTTCCCGACGCGAAGGCCATGCCTCTGATTAACGGTACACTGCGTCCTTTGGATTGGGAACTAAACGACTTCTCATTCAGTCCTCTTCTTACATGCACCCGGTCCCCCTATTCCTTAATTTAAGGGGATGCGTATTTCATTTCAGTCATCATCTACCAAAAAGGGGTGAATTTTTCATCATAAATTGCGGCAAAAGTCAAATGCAGTATAAAGCATTTCTGACTACAGTTTAGAAATCTGACCACATGAAAATGCGCGTAGGTGGGTGCGGACCAGCAGAGCTAATAGCGCTTTATGTGTTCTCACAGAGTTGAAATGTGTGCCCGACTTATGAACAGGAGGGTTATAACGCTTAATGAAAAGTTATCAATGGTCAACTATGGTTGCGGTCGGTCCTTTTGATCTCCACCACTGCACTGTAACATAACACATATTAAAGAGTTACTGAGGAGTTCGGATTAGAAAAAAATATGTGCGCGTACGCGCACTTAAAAAGCGTTAATACAATAAGGCGTTTCGCAAGGAACGTTGTATGAGGGAAAAAATTCCCACGGTAACAAAAACGCACACACCAATAGTTCGTAACTTTCGTGAATGCTTGTAAAAAAACGTTCTAGTAAGTCAGTCTGTCCAGGGCCGCGTTTGAAACGAAATACGAACGTCTTCAAACAACGCATTAAATGAAGAACGAATAACGGGAAAACCTGGAATGCATAGTTGGCATTTGCTCCCTGCTCATTCTACCTTCAGTGTACTCCATCGTTTAAAAACCAAGTAAAAAACATTTTGTAAAAGTTTTGATTCTTTTTGGGGACGCATGTCAGCCTTTCCCTTTTCTCATTAGCAATTAGGGCAAAGCTATTACCCACATTTTAGGGAGATTGAAAACAGGGAAAATTTGCGGTGTTTTTCAGAGCGACATTTCCAGCACAAAAATTGACTAGAATTTTTTCATCCATTTTTTTCATCCCTTCGATACTCCGCACCAAGAATTAGACGAAAAGGTTTCTTTATCAAAGTTATAGAAATAAGCTGTTTACGCGGTCAGAAAACTAGGGTCTTCAGATGCAGTCGAAGCGATATCCCCTGATTCCATACTTCACTGACCTGTGTGGAACGTGTCTCTCAGCTGTGCCTATTGGTAGAATAGCCGTGAAATCTGTGGTCTGATCGAGTTTTAGGATAAGTTTGCTGTTTGCATGAGTTTCAAGTTCCCATAATTTGTTATAGCATATGCCACACGTGGTAAGTCTGCGGTATAAGTCAGATATACCTGTTTCAATCTGCCCTATCTATCTAAATACGGGTTTTGTTTCAGCTTTTCGAAGCCGCTGGTACAAAACCGGATTTCAGGGTTCACTATAATTGTCAAAGGCATCTGAAGCCGACAGTTTAGTTAGATTTGGGCTAGTCTGCACACGTCTCTCTCTTATATATGTGATTTAAAACTTCCCTTCAGAAACCCCCTTATGCCTTAGTCTACGTAAGAACCGGTTCCGTTTTGAGCTTTACTGACGATTTTCATTTTAAGAAACGGCAAATAAGTACAAGTGAATTCATCTATTATTAGGCAGTTAGGGAGTAGACCCAAAAGCCTGCGATAAAATATTGACTAATATTTATACGTGAACCGCGTTAAGAAAATTAGAATGCTTACGATCCTAGTGGATGGAATGAAACTAAATATAAAAAAGTCACGGAAATTAAATGGAAGCAGACATTACCTATTGCTTAGGATTGTTCTTATAAGAACAGTTTGGCGGTGGTTTGAAGCAGTTACATAAATGGCATGTAGAGTGTGAAAGTTGCAATAAAACCGCACTCTTCGAGGTCTAAGATGAACGTTTTAGGCTGTAGTGTGACGTTAAATTGGGTTCTTTGATATTGCTCGTAGGGGACGTAAATAAATGTAGACCATAAAGTGCAACCTAGGGATAATGGCTCCAGAAAATTAGACGAACCAAACGAACCACATGTACATATGCAGTAGATGTGCTTACTCATGAAATGTCAACCAAAATTTCGAAATTCGTTCTCGTTTCGAAATGATAAATTAAGTAGTGTTGTAAAACTAATCATGATGCAGCAACAAATTTATAATGATCCAGTTACCTCAGGGTGTCGGCTTTCGAAAAAAACTTATTTTCGGCTGCATGCAAGATCTGTACTTTGCAAAAAAGAACCACTTAATTAGTATGCAATTTTCTCATTGATTTTCGATGCACTTGAAAAGTTAATTACATTTCATGAAAAACTTGCATAAAAATATTCATTCTTTTACTTATTCGATAGAAAATCACGTCTTCTTCCAATTTCATACTCAAAAGAAGAGTATAATTCGGTTTTTAAAAACTTTTCCAATTCCCGAATAATTTTGGACCCGACCTGCTGATACACTTACATTCAAGGTTTCAAAACTACAAGCTGTATATTTTCCGTGTACAGAAAACCATGCATTTCTCTACGGTGCTAAAAGGAGACTATAAGAGGTTCATAAAATTAAGCAGTGGATTTGAGCAATATTTTTTACTTTACAAGCCACATTGGTAAATGCAGATACATGACGTTTCATGAACGGCCATTTTACGGTATTAAAAAATCTCACAATTAGAAACTTTTTGCAAACCGAATTATACTCTTCTTTTGAGCATGAAATTGGAAGCAGACGTAATTTTCTGCCGAACAAGTAAAAGAATGAATATTTTTATGTATGTTTGACATGAAATATAATTGAATTTTCAGGGGCATCTAAAATCAATGAGAAAATTACATGCTACTTAAGTAGTCATTTTTTGCAGAGTACAGATCTTGCATGCAGCCGAAAGTAAGTTTTTTCGAAAGCCGACACCCTCGGGTAACTGGATCATTATAGATTTATGTTGTATCGTGATAAGTTTTACAACACTACTTAATTTATCTTTTCGAAACGAGAACGCATTTCGAAATTTTGCTTGACATTTGATGAGTTAGCACAGCTACTGTATATGCTGCCTGTAGCCATTGTCGCCAAGTGTTTCTTTAAAATGTCAATGTATTTTCCAACAGAGGCATTTTGTGAGTTTGCAGCTTTCCCCAGTATGGAACATGACCTCGACTCAAGCTTATATGAAGTAGGCCCTGAAAATGACAGGACTAATCCAACATCAGTTTTCCAGATCTCTATACATTCAATCACAGTATAGTAAATCTACGCGCAAGCCTTTTTGTATAGGCAGAATGATATTACCGACAAAGGCAAGGGAGACTGGAATGGCCATTTCTGGCTTATTAGCCGTCGTCAGCCAGCCATATCCAAGCCCGAAGTGTGGAGCACCCGAGCCTCGAACTCGCGACCTGTTGGTTTAGAGGTCAACGCCTCTACTCACCGGGCCACGAGCCCGTTGCCCTGTCAGTTTTCGATCGGGAATATACTTTTTGTATATCACGCGTTGCCTTTTTTAATGTATAGCATGAAAAAGAAGGAATTACATTTTTGGAACTTGCGAACGTGACAAGTACCGAGGCGCATACGTATTTGTTCGTGTGGCCTTCTATACAGAAGCTTGTGATTACTGTTCACAAACTATACAATATACTATCTACCGACAAAAGTTCTCCGGACAGCAAGAGACTTTTTTGTAAGACACGTGACTGATATGAATGATTTTCACTTGTGCTAAATGAAATTTCGTTTGAACGCCTAGGGTATGCCTAGGGTATGCCTTTACACGCGTACTATTAGCAAAAGATTTAAAATTATTTATTTAAATGTAAGGAAGAAATAATTTGAGCAATGGCAGGGTAAAAGAACCCACTTAACTGTCCGTGAACGGTGAATCATGTCATACCGGATTGGAGGTAACGAGTGTTTTATGGGTGGGGCAGCATATCAGACAGAAAGCTGCCAAAATGCATTAAAACACATAAATTATTTGGATTTCTGCTGAGAGTCTTATCGTACGCCTTCGTACAACAACGAAAACGAGCGTGCTAATTAAAAAAGCAAAAAGCGAATTTCAAGAAATGACAAGGTTTAAGTGATGGCTTGAAGTCACGGGAAGTAATTGTTTTTGACAGTGCAATGTCTGAAACAACCTGCAAATGGATGTCAAGACGAAACCCCATATGATACGATCCACAGTTCCCCAACAGCTAGATGGAGACTTTCACCCTACCTTTGCTATAGTTTGTTATAGAGTACGTAAAATAGTCTTTTCAAAAACCTTCCATAAGACTTGACTGCACTTATGCAGGCGTACAAACGGTGAAAAGCACACATTCTGTAATTATTAACGTCTTTCCGGTTGTAAGTTACATAAGAATTTAACTGGATGCTTATCGAAGTTCAGCATATTTTTGTGTGGAAAAATTGTCCGGCTCTCTGTTTCATGCTAATTAGCTTTGCAAATTCATTCATGTAATCCTTCCTCTCCTCAGGCGTAGCGAAAAATTTAATTAATAATTTATATGTCTCGGCGCATCTACGAGTTCTCTCAGGCGTGTGCTTTTTTGTCAGTGTCCCAACTTGCTCAGGGAGGACGACTTTAGTGAAGGTTGGATGTTGCTGCATCCGCGTAGAGAAAACGTTATCAAAGTAATTTTATGATTTTTCTTATTAAAATAATATTTGGCACTTTATTCCGCCCACAACGCCACACAGCAATAATCCCTTAGCTAAGTCGTCTTGGCGCAATATGCGTTTACCAAATAGTTGCTATATTGCCTGCTCGCGTGAAAGGTTCTGCCAACTTAGGAAAGCTCTTTGCACAAAGGCAGTTTTTCTTAACTGTTTGATTATACGAAATTAGAGTGCCATCTTAGGCCAGAGGCCTAGTGAAGTGATCTAGGAGAACAATGAACAATATAAAGGAGTGGGAAGGGCGCGAGAGCATTTCACCAGTAGTGCTAAATACCCAAAGCACGAAATACTTGACCGACCTCGCCAGCGATATTTTTGCCGAGGACCGTAACAGGTACGAAGGCAGATCAATATTGGAAGACCTGTTTGTCATCAAACATGTCAATACATGCCTCATGTAGGCTAATAACCGTGACCCTACTTAAACTGATGTTCTAGACCTGATGTGCTGCCTTTCTGTTCGGCGCCCTTTTCTCCAATTTCTCCGCCCTCCTTGACTTTCTGTCGAGCATGCCATTCCTCCTCAAGGTCGCCATCTCAGATCTCCGCCACTTCGACAGAGCATACTGGCGTCCCTTCTTTCTTTCCCATCCCTTCCAGTAGTGGGCGCTTTTCCCACTGTTTTTGCCTAATTGGGTGGCATTTAACCTCTCTAAAGATGTTGCCCCGCAAGGTTCTTCGCTTCTGAAACTGTAAACCACCTTTATGAAAAAGTCGGAGTCAAGATAAAACCTTTTCATGGAAACTGCCCTGCTGGCGTAGACCAGCTTTAACAAAAAGCGTATAATTTAAAAGCAGTTTAACAGTTGGTGCCATTCGCAGTCCCCTTTTCGAGTATGCAGTCATCAGCTGTTGTAACTTTGGCTTTAAACCGAAATTTTAATGTGCTCGCATATACTTTGAAGTCTATTACTCTTCTTTATGTGCACTTGAGTTCAAAAATGACGTTTGCTAATGCTGTTTTAAGGATGACTTACAATTTCAGTTTCGAAAATCACCTCATACTTATCAGAGAAAAAATCGTGATGGAGGCATGCATTTGGCGAGTTCCGATAGACGAAAAAGTGGAAAGAGGGCTCAAACCACCTAACCAAAGCAGCACGGGATCGTCATTAAGTTCAAAAGGAAAATACCATACGATGTGTTTACTTGAGTAAGTAGGCAAGTTTACTCTTTAGCAAGCTTTTATTTCTTTTATTCAAGCATATGATCAGGGTTTTCTTTATTTTTACGCCAGTTACGCCTAAATTAACTAATGACCCTAAGCGGGATTATCCTGTGTTCTTCTAAACAGCCCTGTGTACCCAAAGGGTCAGGGGTAGAGCCATCGGAACCCAGGGACCACAAAAACTTACTGCTGCAAAGACGCGTTGCCGACAAGGACAAGTAAGACTGAGATGGCCATTTCTGGCTTGTCTACCTTAATTGAATAGTCACCCCAAAACTGAAGATGAGGAAGCTCGAGATTAGAGAATTGATCAGCTGGACGACGAACCTCGGGTCAAAACAGTCTAACATTTCGGACGTGGGCACATATCTCTCCAAAAATTATCTACCCCAAACCCCAATTCTATGTAACTATACAAATGTTTATTTCTGATAAAAAGGATATATCAGTGAACGCCGTTCCCACGGCCTCCCTTTCAGTACTAGAAGCTGGACAGTGGCCGTTGATATGAAAATGAAAAGCTCACACTTTCGTCAACATCCCGCTCCAACGTAGGTCACCAGACATTAACCTCTCTACCATTTTAAAAGCCTCGCTGGGTGCAAATCAAGAAAAAGTACGAAATTGACGTAATTTCCCCCTGGCTAAATTAGGTACGGTTTTGCTGACTTAAATGAACGATCAACCTGCCGTTAAAAGTAATTCACCGCTCGGAAGCAAACAACAATGCAAATCAGTCCTGGTGGAGTTTGTAAAAGAAATCAAAGATATAAAATCCGATAAAATCGCATCGGACTGACCAGTAATCGCAGAAACCAGACAGAGGGTCAGAGGATTTCTTGCCTAGTCGACTTGTACTGGAGACTTGGAAACCAGATTTGGCCTGTAGACTGAAAGCATCACTTTGAAAAACCTTGCCGACAAAGACTAAAGACGCTGGGCTTGCAGTTGCTGGCTTATCAGCCGCCATCAGCCTGTAATGCACCACTTCTAGATACTGATGCACTCGGCGTTTGAACCCGAACCCAATGGAACTTCAGACATTTGAAGTCAAAATTTCTAGCCACTTACACTTTTAGGCTTGTCCTCCGCATTGTGGCATAGGCACATGCAGTCAAAGTCTCAGGAAAGTGATGCCCGGCGATCTGTCCTAATAGGAAGAAACGCCCATTACTGTCTGCAATCAGGAAAAATAGATCAGCAGCACTTGAATATGTGTATTTGCATTACTTCATATAATTCAGCTAGAGCTGAACTTCCGTTTGTCCGAACCGTTCAGTCCACAATAGACAGTCGGGCATAAACTCATGGGAATCGTTTGAAAATCCAGAACTCTTGAAGATCTATCAGATTTTTTAACAGATCTGCAGGAAATCAATAAGTACACTGCAATGCTTAACGAAGCCTAGAAAGGCACTGTTAGGGTGAGGGTTGTTATTAAACGAACGGTCTGTGGTCGCACAGCGGGAGTACCAACAAGTGAACTGAGGGAAAAGATGAAAAGCCAACAGGGGGACATGAATGAAGACTGAATCCCAAAACGAAAATAAAACCAGGCCTTGCAAAACGGGCAGGACTGAACAAATGAGAAACATGACGAAAATCTGTGGCAAACAGGAAAAAGCCGCGGAAGGAGATCCACAATTGAATACTCAACAGTCACATCTAAACACCAGGATATGTAGATCAGGGAGATAGTTCAGACTACCATTGTAACGATGGATAACCTAAAATCACTTAATGGATATTTTCTGCTTCAAGGTTAGGCTCAGATCACCTCAGATAATAGTTCGACTGTGATATTCACCGCCTTACGGGGCAGGAAAGGTGTCTCGCACGGGAATTAATTTATACTGATATGAAACTGGCGCAGCATCTACCGTGCCCTCTCCCCTTCACCCACCTGGCAAAGAGAGAGTCAAGAAGACCAGGGGCAAAATGGAAATGCAGGTGACAGACCTGGTGTAAGCCTATGCCTGGGAGAATCACCACATCCCATGAGCTGCTCTTGTCATGGGCGCACATTCCCAGCAACGCCTCCGGTGCCCTAATCTGACCCCTATGTGTTGGCTCAGTGCACCTACCGGCTGGCCTCATTGTGGTCTGTCATAAGTATCCCAAAGAATCATTTCGTCTCTTGAATAGTCTCCATGTTGTGTTGAGCGGATCCCTCAAACTATTGGTCTCAGGGATTTACTACACGCCGCACCGAACTAGGCTGACGGAATAACGACCCACTCAGGCATTAACCAACATGGATTGAGACAAATTCTGGCATTCCATGTAGGGGAGAAAAAGGCTGTTCGATCGCTGGAATCAATTATGTATTTGTGCAGGACGCTGCACAGTTTTTTATGTCATTTTTGCGCACGTGTCGTGCTTATCTTCTCTGTATCATTCTGATCGTAGTATATGTATCACCGAAGTGAGGGTTGTCCTTGGAGATTACGCGTATGATCGAGTCTAACAAGCAGTTCATAACTTACATCACCTGTCTCATCAAATACTGTAAGTGTTCACACAAGATCTGAGCGATTTCGCCTGCGCTCTAACGTGAACAACAAGAACCCATCTGATTATGTCTATGCGTGCATATTTTAAATGGAGTGAAGATGTCCTTCTGTCTGATCCTGAACCTATATCAACACGCCCATATCACATACGAGTCAAAAAGACCGAACCGGTCAGTTGTATTCCCGTAATGGCCGAAAAAATATGGTATGTGATATTCGAAGATTTGTTTTGTTGAGGCGATGTGATCGACCACGAATAGAAAGTCTTTTCAGATCCGTGGAACAACTTGAAAGCATTGTTTAGATGGTATTATACTGCCGTAAATCTAGGTCCATCTGTTGGTAGAGGACTCGACCCATTAAACGATGTCATTGTCTGCTACAGTATGCAAGCCTTTTTTCTAGGTCTGAATTTGTTTTGCTTATTAGGGACAGATTCCTCTACGATCACAGCGAGGCCTTAGTAGTAACTTCGTCCGGATAAAACAGTGGCCGGATGTCCGGTCTACGCCCTTAATATACTCCAAAAACGCTTATTAGTTTAAACGAAAACGACGGTTAAGACCAATAAAGCTACCGATCGTGCCTTCGTCTTCATCTAGATAAGAACCCGAGGTGCGCACATCCAATTCCGTACGCTAGTTAGTTTTTGAAAGCCAACTCAGAGAGGCTGTTTCTGTAAGTTATGAAAAACGATAGTCCGCGAACTACACCGTGCAAATACAACTCATGTGATATAGCTTCTCGAAGATGTACACAGAAGGCTCTGTAGTGTAGAATGCTCAAGTGTCGTGTGGTACCCTGCAAGTTAGAACGCTAGCATGTTGGATGATGGCATTCTCGATTTGCCCATATCCATAAAGTTTTCTAATAAGACACGAGTAATTAGCTGAGTCAAAGGCTTCGCTGGGTTCTAGCTATACAGTTCGAACCCTGCTGCGGATTTTTGTTGAAACGAACCTGACCATCTTTTAGAAAGATGGTATATTACCTGAAGCCTTGAAACCTTAATCACGTCCAGCAGGATGTGCCGACTACCACGGGTGACTTATTCCACGATTTTGCATATTACACTTATTAGGTCGATTGGACGATAGTTTGTAACCAGTCACCGACATCGTTTCTGAGTTACAAGGTAACTATAGTCTCTGTGCAGTCGTTGGGTAGAACACCTCTGCTATGACTGATGTTCGGTGTGGTAAATAGGGCGCTAACTAATACCAAAGAGAAAAGTTTTAGTGGAGCTGGGCACAAAGCGTTCAGTCTTTGGATCTCTGCGGTGTCTAAGGGCATTAAATGCCTCTCGATTTCTTTTGGTTCAGTTGTTAAGTTCTCACTTTATAAATTATCTTAAAAATGAAAACCGGCGGGCGCATTTGGTGATTTGCATGAAATGTCTGAGCAAACCGCGTAGCAAGCGCAGAAATGATCCCCTTTTCGGCTTCCGCGCAAGGCCATTGTTTTGACCACAGCTTTGCATCGATTGTCATTCCTACGCTTACGGAATCGGATTTAGTGTCTTCTCTGTTGACCTCTGTCCAAATCACCTAGTTGGCTTTTTGACCTGATCTAACTACATCAGCTTATATTGTAAATCTTATTTCTCGTCTTTGTTTTCATAGGAAGTTGGCTGGTGTCTTATGCCTTCCATCATAGCGCCCACACCTACTTTTCTTATTAATCCACAGTGGCATCTTCCAGAAAAATCAGAGGCAAGTTCTCTTGAATTGCTAAGTCGATTTGGCACATGAGAACTCATGGAAATCGTTTTTTGCAAAGAGACCGCCTTGCTTTTACATCCGGTATCCCTCCCTGGTTCAAATGTAGACAGTGTGTCGAGCGATTATATTTCTTAAAACTTTCACGTTCGCCCGTCGGTACAGCTTTGCGTACTTGAGGTGCTGGAGAGGCCTATTAGGGCTGACTACAGCGTCGAAGGACATTCCATATGGTTGTTTTTACCTAAATGATGGTCAGAAACAGTGATAATTGTCCCCATGTCGAGGCACAGCCCAAGATGGTTTAAAGGAAAAACCGTGGATGCATCTGTTATCTGATTAAGAGGGTCTCCATGAAAAAAAATTGACGAGCTGATGACAAATACTCTGCCATTAATGGGTGTTTTTTGGCTGATTACCATGATTTTTCCGACCAAATTGTCAAAAACGCGGCGACCTTGGTGGTATAAAATGGCTGACTGTGCACAAAACTTCCGCTCGCTGTCGTGGGCTCGAATCCCATTGAGACCGCCGAGTCTCCTTCAGAATTAGATCGAGGGGAAAATGTTGTAGCCACAGTAAGCAACGGAACATCTACAGTAGATGTGCTATCTCATGAAATGTTAACCGGAGTTCTGAAATGTGTTTTCAATTCGGAAATATTACATGAGTAGGATTTCTATGTTAATTATAATGTCGTATAATACCAAAATATTCTAGTCACGTTAGGGTGCTGGCTTGCGAACAGGCTCCTTACCGGCCGCCAGTGTAAACTGGATTCCGTAAAAAGTGGCCAATTGAGTAGAGGGAATTTTTCCAATTGGCTTTCAAGACCCTTATAGATTCAAATATATTTCATGAAAAACGGACAAAAATATTGTTTCTTTCGGCCATTTGGCAGAAAATTATTTCTTCAAATTTTATGCTTGAAGAAAGAGTAGACTTTGATTTTAAAAAGCTTCCAATTATGAAGTTTTTCAAGACCGTAAAATGTCTAGTAGTTCAGCATCAACGGATTAGTTAATGCTGCTTATAAAACAGGCAGCTTGGTCTAGATCCATTGCAAAACTTTATGGGCTTTCGGTATCTTGTTCGTAATAGCGTGTATAAGTATGTGATATTCCTGACATGAGAAGTACACAACGCGTAGCTTGAAAATCCTGAATGCAAGTGTAACGGCAAGTCGAGTTCAAAATTATTCGGCGATTGGTAGGGTTTTTTAAAACCGGACGATGCTATTTTTTCAGATATTAAATTTGAATTAGATGTAAGTTACTGCCAAATGGGTAACGGAAAAATATTTTTGTGCATGTTCCCCGTTGGACGCATTTGGATTTATAAGGGTATCAAAAATCCGTGGGAATAATTCACGCTATTTAAGTAGTGAATTTTTACGGAATGTAGTTTATGCAAGCGGTCAATAAGAGACTCACTCGAAAGCCAGCATCGTAACATGACTGCAATATTTTAACACTATGTGACAAGATGATTGATATGATAACCCTATTTAAGTAATCCTTTGACGTTGAATTGCAGTCGACATTTCATGAGATGGCATATCTACTGGAAAGCCATAGTAACTGTGACTTTCTGGCCACACAGTGAGAGCGTGCTCGGTAGCTTGTACATTAGATTGGAATAG
>CACRXP010000445.1:406338-423816 GCA_902702965.1 Spirometra erinaceieuropaei | reverse complement strand
CGCGCTATTTATGTTGACCCCCGTGCGTTCTGGAACATTCTGCCCAATGGCGTGCCAGCCGCTGAGAGCGTTCTAGAACGTTCCTGCCCGGGGCGTGCTGGTCGCTGATTGGCCGCCGCGTGCGCGACAATCCCCCGCGGCAACGTCTGGAATGTTCGACCAGCCATTGATTGGGCCGCAGGCGTGAGCAAAGCCACCACACGCGCTCGGAGCTGCAATGCACGCCGGTCGGCCGGCTAACTTTACGCGTGTCTCACGCCGCCGGCCTGGCCCCTTGTTGAGCGTCTTAGGCCGTGGCTCCCCGCCGCTTGCACTCTCCATCATAATAGCGAAATCTCCGAGGGTTCGAGTGGGATTGTATACGAGGCAGAGATAGCATGGATGATACAACTTCCTCCGAAAGAGACATGCTGTTGGTCTTTTTCGAAAGTGGAATGGCCGTCAATAGCTAATTTTGAATCTATTTAGTCCGCCTCTGTTTAGGTTTCCATGATATTCACTATAAATAGGGTCTCAAAACCCAAAAAACATCTCAGTCACTATTATTTTTCTTAAAGTTACATCTAACGGAGTCGTTCTTGTTTGGAGGTGTTGACTTCTTAACACAGGTTCTAGAATAACGGTTATTACGGCTACTAGGTTGAGGTTAGGTGGCACCGGGTGAAGTGCACTGCATTGCAGGTAACTGACGCATCTGATCACTTGTTCTGACAGAGACTGGAGTGAAGTGTATACAACCTTTAGTGCTTGCATTTTGACACTATTATTTTTGGTCTATCCATGACTATTCGGATAGAATTTTACTATTTTTCAAAGGTGGACGCTAGGTTTGTTGCATTTCTGATCTGTGATTTGTCGTCGTGTCCGTCCAGCAGCTGTTTATAGATATCGAGTCTCTTATGCTTGCCTATACGGTGAACGTCTTTTACTAATTTCACGTTGGTTAGACTACTGAAGTACAAACGAGGCAGTTATTTTACCTGCTTCCTTTCCTTCGCAGGACTTGTCAGCTTGTGCCCTGTTAGGGTTATGTTAAGGAAATTGTGCACGGTACATTCGCCCCTCCTCTTTCGTGTTGCTCCTTGCTTAGATCGAATCACGACCATAGCTGGCCCGTAGCCGTTTTATTCAAATGCGGGACTCTTGATGAATGGACATCATCTGCTGCATACATATTAAGCTAGTAGTCCTCCTGACTGCAAACAGTCTGTCGAGACTGAGCAAAGGTCTGCTCAGTCAGCTTTGGTTCCCTTCTTTTGGAGACTGAAAAACCAAACAGCATAACAGAGACACTGAAGCGGATACTGACCTTAAATGCTATGGTTCTTGCAGATATCGTACGAGACCTGACTTATGGGACGTGATGACGGGAATTAAGATGATCAATTCTGGGCGCCTAAAATGCCGCACTTCTTATTTATTCGTCTAGCATTTTCAGTAGAATGTCCTATTTGCACGCATAATATGTTTGCCACAATTTTGTCAATCAAAATGTTTACAAATCTGAGTGGAAATCTACGTTACCATTCATTCGGCCCGTTTCATATGCTAATAGCTGCCCTTGACTAAGCTTACGCATTCGTGCCTTACTAGCAGAGGAAAGCAATCTAAACTCATGAGTTTTACAAAAAGAACTTGCCGCGCTTGAAAATACATAATTTCCTCCACGCAGTTCAGACGGGGCAGAGTTTAAGAAAGATGGTCAAGGTTAAAAAGGCGGATTTGCAAATCTGTGCGACTTCATGTTCTAAAACGCTGTAGTTACGCCTACGGACAAGCTTTTGTTGAAACGTCCCGAGACTTTTCCACCCTATGCGAATACTCACTAAATCACCCTAAAAAGGCTGTCCGTTAATTTGCTAGGCTGACTGCCAAGCGCATGGCAAGATATTTTTGTATGATCAATTTTCCACTTATGCGTTTTTACCTCGTTCCCATGTAAATGAAGTAGCCCAAAGAGAATTTATCGAAAGCCCATGTATGCCAGCCAAATGCTCCTGTGTAATGCGTTTGTGATGGTTTGGGGGTAATGAACAATACAATATTTTTTGTATTATGGTCACAGGTGCGTTGAATGGGAGTGTTGGCATTCAATTCGTCTCCCTCAGAAACTGAGATGGCACCAATTATCCATAGACAGACTACAGTACAGCACATTTAGTAACGTTAATGTTTTCAACGCTTGGAACAATCCGTTTATCTGTCTGGCTTCGAAAGCTCTGCCAATCTGAAAAAAACTTCTGTAACTGTTTGAATTTTCCATTTTCAAATTTTTGGTATAATTCGTTTCCTTGTAACAAATAGGGAGCTCAAAGGTTCAACACCTGTGCTTCCCTCAAATAAATTAAAACTAGAAAACAAATTTTGGCACATTTTGGAGTTAGCGAATTTACTGTTACCCCCAAGCTAAATATCATGGAAGACGAAGGAGTCCGGGGATCGTAGAGCATAATGTCCTAAACTTTTCATAACAAATTAGTCCCCGCTGTCAGGGTATGGGATGGTGCCGCGACGTACAGCATTTACTGGCGTACAGAGGTGGGCTACCACACTTTGGTGAAAGACCATTCACATGCCTGTGCTCTCGAGTGAAACGTCAGCCACGAACAGTGATCAGGGTTTGGGAAAAGAGGGCTGTCATTGTTCGTACTGGCGCTAATCGTCGTCATGCTGCCTACTTAAATGGTGCTTGTCGCGTCCTTATAATGCCTGCCATGAACTAATAGGCCCCACTCACGAGGGTGCGCCCGTGGGTTTGGCATGCCATAGGACAGGTCAAGCAGCAATCGACGGATGTCATAATCGTCTCCCAAGCCTTCAGTTTCGTTCTGTTCCTATGGTTGTTCCGACATCAAACGACAAATTTTCCATTCCTCTCAGCAGCTTGGGATATTCTCTCGTGCGCCTTCGTAGTTACTTGCAGGTTTTTCCAGTGCACTTTGTTTGGCAAAAGGTACGCAGAACTTTGTATAAGGCACGTGAGGTTTCGTTTCGTGGTGGAGGGTCGTTTGGTTTCATTACCTGTCGCCGGCTTCTTGTCTCAGATCTGTGGGAAAGGTCTATTCACGCAGACCGATGAGGACGGTCTCTCTGCTGTTGGTCCTTTTGTCTCCCTAGGTGGTCTCTTAGTGTCGGCAAAGCTGGGTGGACATTCACTTGCCATAAAGAGATCCTCAGTTTTCCTTTCGGCAAGCTGGAGTGTGGTTTGTTGATTGTTGTATGACGCAAATGCTCATATTAAACTATTTGCGACTAGAGGTTACGGGCTTCGTTCCAAGAAGAATTCGCGCAACACATCTCGAGTAAAACAGACACATTGTGTGCAGTGGCATTCTCAGGACAAACATGGGAAAGTGGAGATTAAGTGACGATATTTTCTTTTTTCCAAAAAGCCGGTCTGGTCATGTCATTACAGGCGACGGCATGCAATTATGTGCGGTGTATTCGATAAATTGTTTAGTTTTAAAACACTATTTCTAAGAAGTAGGAAACTGCCTACAGTGCTCGTGCAGTGACGGCTTAAAGTGGCTGAGTTGCCTTTTTTGTAATTTCCAAACAGATAACTCCATGGGTCCACTTTTAGGAACGTGGGCCGCTGATGCTCGAACTGGGGAAAAAGTCGGAGAATGTTCCTATTTGTACAGACTTACCTTCACTTAGATGAGCACATTTGGCTGCATGAAGTGATGATTTGCCAGTCCTTTCGACCACAGCTGCCGCCAAATTCGGGGACGGAACTTGAATACTTTACTGCATACACAAAGGTTCAAAGGTTCAACACCTATATTTCTCTCAAATAAACTGAACTGAACATAAAATGGAGCTACACCTTAATCACACGGTTGTTCCACCTAAAAATAACCACAATGCCGTTCACCGCCTTTATGATGGACGCCAATGGAACCCCACCTCAGACCAGTTACACTAGTACTCATAGCATCCAGTCAGATATACTACTACGATCAGTGAAATGATATATTTAGTGGTTGTGATGGATGCGTATATGTGGGCACACACTAATGCATAACGTGGCATTCACGCAGACGTACCCGTGATTCTCAAAAACGTCAACAATTAGGACTGCAATGCATTTTTTTCAAGCACCGTTTAGGGTTTCTTCAAACAAGTAATCTTTATTGGGGGCAATACAATGCGGTGGTCGTATGTGAAGGTCAACCAAATTTATACTACTTTGAAGATTGCGTTATTGAAAACTACAACAAAGACGTAAATGGCGCACTGTCAAACTTTCAAAATTAAAAGATGTGACAAATTATGGATGCGACTACTGGAGATGACGGAAATTTCAAATTTCAGACGACGACACGGTGAAAGGAAATTATCGTGCATGCGAAGCTTTAATGTGGAGGAGCCCTGACGCTCTTTAAAACATAGTAGACCTCTGAATGATTTGAGTAGGGCACAAATAATCTTCCTGAAATTATTTTTTCTACTGCATCCACGCCGAGTCTTCACTAACATTAAAACTGCAGCAGGAGTGGAAGAACGTTTATGCAAAAAAACACCCCTCAGGCCAGTTGCCAGCAAGAATGATTTCTGTTTCATGAGTTTTAATGAAATCTCGTGTTACAAAACTGGAAATCTAAGGTCGCTCCATAGTTACAAGGCTGTCCCAATTGAATTTTGTTTGACATAGTCCCAAAGCTTTACAGAAATCTGATTTTAATGTACGTGAAAAAGGCTTTATTGCTATGCGAAAATAGCTGGCGTCTGTAAGATTTTCAGTACTTCGGAAGTTCAAGCAGGCTTGCAGAGACAAGCTTATCACTCTTTTGCATCTCCCTAACGAAAAGAAATAAAATCCATGGGGAGAGCCTTTGTCCTACATATGTTGGTGATGGTATGATTACCAGTGGCAAGGATGTAACAGCGCACTGCTCACTTCCGGATTGCTGCGGAGAGTCATTTGGTGACCAGGTTAGCTGCCGTCGCTGGGTTTCAGAATATAATAATGACTTAATTGTCATTGCGAAGACCCATTGACGGAGGGCTCGAGCAACCCCTTCACTCGTTTAATCAGTCCAGTTGAAGGGAATCAACATGCAGCCTACAACGAAATCATCCTTTGGCGATTCGACCGTTTTATACGAGACGCCTGCGTGGTTTCATATTCTAAGAGCCCGGAAGAGTTTTTGCCTTCGTAGACTTTTTTTAAGATGGAATGTGGTGTTATCTTGATCAACATATTCTTTTGGAGCCCTTGGTCTATCGTGACTGACTTTTCCGGTTTCCGCCATATTTATGGTTTTTAAATGTACCGCCCTAACTAGCCGGTTTAGAAGACGGTTTAGCAGACATATACAGTTCTTCGGAAGTTGTTCATCAGGCAACTAAAACATCCATCATTTTTGTCTTTCGACGTAAAGTCGCAAAAGTGTGGCAAATTTATGTTAAATTTGTAGACAGGTAGAGAGTTCCTAGATAAATAACTTGACAGATAAGTATTTTTAAGTAATTATACTAAGTCGGCTTCTATTCGAACATAGGTCTGACTGGTCCTCGGTCGAGACAGTCGGGATATTTGTGCAAAATTCAGTCTCCTGCCAAGACTCGGCCAGCGTAACTCGGTAGACATCGCCGTCGTTGCCCTTATAATTCACTACGGAAGTAATTTCTAGTAAGTATGTTGAGCTCGGTGGGCGAGTCAGTCAGTGTCTACCGCATATTTAATAAAGAAAATGTCGCATATCCTCTTCACCCTTTGCTTCTAATACTTTCAGTTGAATTTTTCGAGGATATTGCATGGAAGGAGGCATGGACCCGGTGTCTGTTAGCCAGTTTAACAGGTGCGTTACCCTTGAAGACTAGTTCTATAACCGGATTTTTATTTTCTCTGATATTCATCGTTATTCTGTTTGGTCTTTTGGATGGGTCTTTTGGCGATAAATCCTTCTAGATAACTGTCTTCCCTTGGTGAATTCACGTCCAACACGGCTGCCACAGTGTCTTTTGTTCAGCAAGTCTTTGATTTGTTAACAACTGCCCAATCCAAGTGTATTTATAGCTGAGGTTTATTGGGTCGTCGAAGTTTCTGTACTTTCCAGACAATTATTTGCCTCCAATTAGACGTTTCATCCAACTGTACCTGTGGGTCGCCTGTCAAATAGCGCGTCCATTAATCGAGTTGATTCTACTACCATTATGTACCTTCTATGTTTTGCGGCGGATGTGCGTGATTTTATGCCTGTGATATCAAATACAGATCGTGTTGTTTAGGCGCAATCTCGGAAACTCTTTTCTCACCAATGTAATAGAATTGTAGTTGACTTAAGCATGCACTCAGTGGGTCCCATTACTTGCATTTAAGACAGATCGATAGACACTATTCGCCTATAACTTGACCTTTTCGACCTTACCTGACGGAGAGCGAACTCGACAGTAGTGAATGCCACTCGGGCTGGGCTCCAATCTGTGGTAGGTCAGCGTCTGCAGTTAAGGTAATCACGCTGGACTACGGTTAAAAAACCAAAAATATCCATTACAGTATCTCCATTATTTTTCAATAGCATATCTATATAATGGTTTCTATCAGCGCGGAGCTCCTGCTTCTCGCGGATTTTGAGTAAGACCATTCTGCTCCAAAGCCCTATACAATTGCTTAATACTACCTGCCTTTCAGCAGTCCATTTAACCTAAGGTAAAAGGCGTGTTTATACGAGAACGAAACGTGCTGGGTGATTTCAGTATCTTCCAATGGAAGATTCGTTTAATTATGCCACCATATTTTACGACATCCAAGTCTGCTTAAGGATAATCTAAGGACGTCAGGTTCCGCTGTATGAAGACAAGAACTCAGAAGGCAGTTCAAAGGATATGAAGCGGAATCAAGTTATAAATTTTAAATTGTATAATATCGACATGAACTTGCTTTCTAAAGAACCAGCCAGGAGTCCTGGAAATCCTGATTAGCGCATGCGGTCTTGTCATATATTCCCTCATGAATGCAACCTTAAATGATCAATAATATATTGGAAATCACAAATTTCATGCCTACAGTTGGATTCATAAGAAAACGGAATCTTTCTCTTTCGGCACCTTGGAACGTATGCACATTAAAATGCATATACCTTCAAAGAAATTGTTTTACGTACATGTTGTTTAAATCAAATTCGAGAAAAGACAAATTTTAGTTGTACGGTAATCGGAATAAATAAAGGCTAAACGACCCCATCCGAAGTGACCATGCTTATATAGACATCATAACTGGTCGGGGTGAAAAAATCCATCTCGTTAAAACCTTTAGCGAAAGCATCACATTCTTATTTGCGGTCTATAGCAAAATGCATGATCATGAAGTACCCGTTGAAGCGAAACCCCCTGTAAAAGGACATGCTTCTGTTTTCAAAATCCCACCCGAAGTATTTAAATTAGCTGCAAACATCTTAACTAGTATCGTGATTGTGAAGCACAGCGAGAGAACCGTCTCCCCAATAAACGTCTTTAATACGACACTAGGCTTGCACACATACATATGTATTTTATCCATGTTCACATTTCCTATAAACTATGCTTTGAGACTTGTATTTCATAAAATAAATCGTCGCCATCGATTCTGCCGTGACAGAAAACCTTGGATATTCTTACAAGGCGTATTTTAGCGTCTGTTAGTTGTGCGATGCCATTTGAATTCCCCGAAGAGATCCTGGAGTCTGCATTTTGACCTGATCGACAGGTATTTAAAGATCACAAGCCCACGCCGTACCTTAACTTGCCCGTGTTTACTGCTCCCAAAAACGATATGAAACTAGTCAGAAATATTTTTTACTATATTCATAAATTGCCTTATAATGACAATTTATTTTTTATATACGCCTTAAGTGCTAATCTCTTCGTGAAAACCACTCAGTAATCCTTTTCACTAAGCAGTAGCTACACCATAGTCGAATATACCTTAGTTAGGAAGGCAGGTTTTGCGAAATCTCCCATCTGCTGATAAGTTTACATCATAGACATTACTGTTCACCATGCTTATGTTAGCACAAAGCGCTTATTACTAAGTCTCAGTTTTCAAATATCTACTGGAAAAAGATTTCTTCAAGCAATTCAAATTCATTACGTCTTTTAAGTTATTTAACCGAATTCGGATGTAGAAAATTTTCGATACCCTGTATATTTATACTGAATGGTGGTTTTGGATGCAACAATTTTTTTGCAGCTTCTGCGGAAATACTAGGATACTTTAAATTACGTTGTCCCATAAATACCGATAGATTAGTTTTACAGCCCATAGACGACCAGAGGCGCCTGATATGCGGTCAATAATAGGACCTCATTTTGAGTAAAATAATAGCGTTTTCGAGATACAGTGAGATTACCTTTGAGGTTTCGCAATCTCCTGTGTATGCATTATCTGAAATGGCATGATCATAGAGAGATAAAATGGTAATGTGATAGACGCCGTGGACCATCATACTAATCCCAACTGTTAACACACAATCTAGGAGCATATGCACCGGAGATACTGAAACTAGTCAGTTGCTTGGAAATTAATTAGTCAGAAAATTGATTGCTTTCTGCAGTGCAGTTTCGCAGCATTCTCTTTTCAATATAAACCAACTAATATGCCCAGGGTTATATAGGAATACCAGTAGCAGTGCGAGAGCTAAACTCCGTAACTTTCTCACCTCCGCATTTCCTTTGCGAGCTGGTACGTTTCATCTTAGTGGTATTTGTAAGCATTGCCACTGGGGTTGGAATATTGGCCTGCAAGCAGATACTTACAAGGCTTTCATTACTAGTAAAATATTATTAAAAACTTGTTTTCCCTATGCAAGCGCTTGCGAGGCTCGGAGTCTATACTAAATAACAGCAGCCACGCAGTTGCATGCCTGTTCAGAAGGAAGGAAGAGCACATGTGGTCAACAACGAGAAGTTGGTGATACTGATGATATGAGATACTCATAGTCATGGGGGGACGGTGGCATATGAGTGCACTTCAATGCAATAAAGGGTAAAAATAAGTTTGAAACATATGTTTTTTATATGTGATTCCAGATAAAGACTGCTGCTTGGTTTACGATAATACCGGTACAGGTACCAACAAGAAGTCTAGACACGTGTTCCATCGTAATCCTGCATCTGAATGATACATCTGCGAGGCGTGGATCTCCCAGCATTCTCCGTGTGCATTCTGGCAGATACTACTGTCTTGAAAATTTCGCTTTCTAATCTTCTTATAAATTAGTGTGATAATTTTAATCAAATCGTTCGAAATAAAGTTTTATAGGCACAGTCCGAAAGGTTGATCTGAATAATTAGGCCAAAATTCATCAGCTTTACGGGATGACCGTGTAATATTAATAAAGTGCCAACAAGCATCCAATACTATACCCATGCTCCATTATAAATTATAGCGACTCCAAGTTAGCACATTACTTTCTAAGGAGGTTAAAGAGTGAAAATTTAAGAACAGGAGTATTTACCGGAAAGCATACGGAGAACGCTTGGGGCCTGGTGACAACTATGCCCTGCAGCGGCAGAATATTGGCGAAACATGTGTTTAGGCTTTTAGCTGTCACCTGTGCCGTCACTTCGGTAAATCCTAAAACATATATATAAATTATGACAGTGGACGCTCGCCGATCAGGTTACGGAACATGCTCGTTCCGTTGTGCCTTGGGGCTCATACTTAGACCCTCGCAGGCAGTCGCACAGCGACTAGTGGTAGACATAGATGAGATGGAGCCGACAAAGACAAGGGAGACCGGAATGGCCATTTCTGGCTTATTAGCCGTCATCAGCCAGTCATACCCAACCCCAAGTGTGGATTACTTGAGATTCGAACCCGGGATCTTTGGTCATGGAGTTTGACGCTCTACCATTGAGCCACGGGCCCGTTGTCTATGTCTACCACTAGTCGCTGTGCGACTGCCTGCGAGGGCTTAATTATGAGCCCCAAGGCACAACGGAACGAGCATGTTCCGTAACCTGATCGGCGAGCGCCCACTGTCATAATTAATATTCCCGATCACAACCGACAGGACAACGGGCCCGTGGCTCAATGTTAGAGCGTCAAACTCCATGACCAAAGATCCCGTGTTCAAATCTCAAGTGATCCACACTTGGGGTTGGGTATTACTGGCTGATGACGGCTAATAAGCCAGAAATGGCCATTCCGGTCTTCCTTGTCTTTGTCGGTATCATCTCATATATATAAATATACTACTGACTGTCAGTTGGCAGTTCATGGATATTGCACGGTTATTCCGCCGAAGCTAACGGATCTTGACTCAAAAATCCATATTCATTTCGGACTGAACATACAAAGTCTCATCCCGAATCGTGCACTCCAAGTTATCACATTACTTCTGAGGAGCTTAAAAAGCTAAAATAGTGAAAGTACCTCAACAACAGTCAGTTTCTTTTCCGATAGTTTTTCACAGACCAAACTCGAAAACAAACATCAAAAATCGATTTGTACCACTGGGACTTTATGCCCGGGCGATGGTTATTGATGTTAACAATCATCCACGATAGTTTCGATAATCGAGACGAAAATGTAATGACTGAGGTTTTTGGGGTATTGGAAAATTTGGTCGAAAAAATGGTGATACCGGGGTGACTGGTACTAGCTTATTTGTCTCTATCGACCAATAATTATCCAAACGCAGTTGCTGGTGTATCCGATGTTTGACAGTTGAGCAACTCTGTAACCACTGCCTACTTAGAGTCAGATAAGGTTGAGAAAACTCACATCCATGAAAGTGATGCACATTAGCCTATTCTGACAGCTTTGAAGTGTAGCAGATAGAACATTAGTCGATTGTTATGCGGTTCAGAACAGTAAAGATCCTATTTGCAGAAATTGGAGTTGGGGTATCACCGGTCGTTGATCGAGAATATCTAGAAATGGTAACCTCAGTGTTCCTGTGGACGTGGGTAATGATAGTCGATAGAGTTAACTAGTTACCGTGCAACCACCTTCATGAGGTGCGGACGTTAGGTCCCGAAGATAAGTGGAAGGGCCACTTTCCTTTCTGCCAGTAGGGAATGTGTGCATTTAAATTTTTCCGAACAGAGAAGACAAAACGAGAGACAATTTTTCAAACATTAGAATGTCAGAATCAATAACGACAAGTGTCGGGTTCTAATTACACAGAGTAAGTGTTTTACCCTAGAGAGTTGATTCTGCGAAAGTGACAATTTGAATACAGAGTTTGGAAAAGACGGAAAAGTTCTCGCAACGCAGACACCTTGTGGTACGCTGAACATGTGCATACAGTACCTGTGCTAACTCGTGAAATGTCATGAATTAACACAGGTAAACGACTTTAACGCAGAATCGGTAAACACTACGGCTCCCAAAGTCTGATAGCGGAAAATAAAAGATGTGTCAAAGAAATAAAGCAAAGTTTGGTTTATGAAATATTATTTAATGAGATAAAAATAAATAATTTTCGACAGAAGTCACATTTTCGAGAAATGCCTATATTACGACCAAGTTAATAAAGGCTACGTATGAGGGCGTATAAGGAGGAGGGCGCATAAAAGGGCAACAATAACTAAGGACAGAAACAGATACAAAACATCAGTACTTTGTTGATTGTCCATTTGAATTAATAACTGCAGAAAGTCTGTCAGACATAGATATGACGAGGTTGTCTATGGTGGATTGTAAAATGTAATTATTGAGTATGAAATTCAATTTGTCCTGCATTGAAAAAATCCTCTTAGCTTTGTGCCAAATTCTTTTGACTATTCCAAAAAGATTTTCGATAGGATTCAAATCGGGACTGTTGGACGGGACGAAAATGGATTGGAGGCCAAGTGCGAAGAGGGTGGTTGTTGTCTAAAACGTTCGAGTATATTTGTAAGCGGCATCAAATTCGTACCTCTTTAGAGCGGTGGACAGGTGCATTGTCGTGCAAAATTACAGTATCCATTCGGCGCCGACTTATGCCGTTGTAGCCGAAAGCATCCTTAACAATTGCAATAAACACCTTGCTGTTGATGGTGTCGGATTTTGACCGCCAGACAGGCCGCTAACCGAATTTAATCGCCATCCAAACCATCATCCGCCGACAGTTCTTGAATGTTGCCGTCGGTGTAGTGCGTTCTTTTGGGAAGTTCTTTCCACATATGACGGTTTGGAGCGATTCCGTAGGCTTGTCTAAAAATAAAACCTCATCGCAGAAGAAAATGCTCTTCCAAAATGAAGACATGTAATCAATATAATTCTTAGCAAATAAAAGCCGTTCTCTAATTACTTTTCCACTTAAATATGGCTTAATCATGGCCTTCCGCCGCTGCAGTTCAAATTCCTTCATCCTTTTCCTAATGATGTTCATAGAGAACATCGCCAGATTTTCCCGTTGAATGGTCTCAGTGGGCATGTAATACAACTTTTTTAATGTACGACAAATAAAATCGTCGTCTTGCTTACTTGTGGACCGTTTGGGTTCCCCTATCGTATTTCTAGGAACAGTTTTATCATTAATAATGCGCCACAGAATGACCTTACTAATATTGAAAATACTAGCTAACGACTCACGCGGGATCCCCTCCGGCGCTAATTTTTGAATACGCTGGAAGTCAACTTCGGATAAGTATTGTTTAGACATAGGTATCGTTTGGCGTGACAGAGAAAGGTGATGGCATGTTGCGCGAACTCGATATATATATTCGTTTACGATAGGCATTTTCGGTCTGGTAAAATAATCACACTGATAAACTTTTTTATTTCGGTATTTTGAAAAATAAAACTTTACGGATTTGTAAAATAGAATTTTTAGATGAAGAATCGCACCTTATTTCCTGAACACAATAAGATATAATTTGTGTGCATTTCCCTGATTTTCTTGATATTGAAATTTACTTTTTCTTTTTGTACGAAGGTTTATTGAAAAATTTCTTCCCTTCATCAATCTTCTTAAACAGATTAATAAGGTAAAACAAACAATTTTGCTCCGAAAGCTTTAATAGCGTAGAAAACTGCTTGAAGATCAGGAATCTTTCGATTTCGCCTAAATTCGACCCGTTTCTATTTAATATACAGATCCGTATCGAAATTTCCTTCAGCAAACGGCCTTTTCGTCCTTATTTCAACTAAATAAACACAAATAACAACACCAAAAATACGCTACAGTTTCCACTCTAATTTTGACCTCGGCATTTCATGAGTTAGCACAGGTACTGTATATCGACAAATGTTAGCAATAAAGACGGAAACATTGGAATAACGACTCGTGGTTTATTATCCATAATCAGGTCCAACAGTAGGTGGTGACGCGCCTAACATCTTAACTAATACCGGTCGCATTTATTGATTACCGATCTCTGGTCGTCATGAGACCACTTGCGTGGGCTGCAGATACTGAGCTAAAAAAGGTAACAAGGGAAAACCAATTTCTCTTCTGCAATCCGAACCGATCGGTGAGCACTGTCGAATTTTCTATATCTCATGTGTGACAGATCTAGGGATTGGGTCATCGCTGACTGATAACAACAAATATAAAGAAAATTAGAATTTCGGTGTCCTTGGCTTTGTTGTCTTTCCATGCGCTGCAGCTTCCGACACCAGGATCGCCACATAGAGCTCCATAAACGCAGGTCACTGGTACTTAAACTATTGGATTATAGCCTACTCCGGGAAGAGATGTCATAATCAGACAGGTTTTTCCGCGTACGTAGTCGAAAATTTATGTACAAAAAACCAGTGCCAGTAAGGAGCAAAACTTAGACTTATTTCAGCGTGTTTTTACGCTCAAAAAGTCGATGGCTGAAAGTATTTCGGCAATGCATCCTGATTTATTTTCTTCCAATTTTGAGTAACGATTTTTCGTTTCTCGGCATGGTTGGGGATTAAAACGCAAAAGGCGATTTAGATAAACCTAGTACTTATGGATTTGTCAAGAGGCGCTTCAAAGTATAAAACACGACTGATACAGTATAAATTAAACCTACCTAATTATTTCCAGGATTCTATATATTCAGATGGTCCCCAAACTTTTATTGAAGGAAAGTACTTGACGATTAAGAAGTTGCTTTCTGGCAGACAAAAGTCCCAAGAACTACTGTTCTCTCAAAGGTTGATCCTACTGTTCAAATTAAAAACTGTTTTTTTTACAGCACTGCATTCTTGGCCTCCGTACTCAACGGGCATACGGCCGCAGGGAATACAAGAGCAGGTTTTTAACCGTAGCGTTTCCTTATACTGTACCATAAATCCTGGACAAATCCTTATGTCCTTCTCTCCGTGATCAAAGCAAAAAGTTTGTGACACACAACCGCTGGCTTCTCCACTGCCAACACTCGGCGTGCCGATGGATCTTTACTTTCGCTTGTCTTTCACTTTCAGGTCGGCCCCTGTCCTTTGGGAAAATTTATGATGTCATGGAGATAGTTCCCACGTTTAAAAACTGAAAACGCTGGTCTTTTACTTACTGTTCAAACGGACGCAAGGTAATACGAGTTAATTATTAATCATAATCTGCACGTTTCCTATGCAAATATTTCTGAATGATCCACCCCTTTCTGCATCTGACAATTAATGCTTAGATGAATTATTAACGCAGCTGCAAGCCTGAGGAATACGTGAAATTCTCTGTTTCGGTGGCTTATTAGCAGCACTCCTGATTCTGATGTCGCTTAGAGTCCGACGCCCGTTGAATATAAATTATCAACGTCTCCAACATAAGTATTCCCTCCCAGGTTTATTTATGACTGGTAGCGTCGGCTAACTGAGGCTGGCCGCCAACAAAAACGACGCTGTGAATATTATGAAAACAAAGCAGGCCTTATTCGCTTGGCATGTGTTTTACGCAATATTCAAAAGTTCTGTAGCCGTTTCCTGCAGATTTAGACTTCAATTAATAATTACTCGGCCAACAAGATTTACTGATGAGTTTTTCATGCTCTAAACCAGAGGAAACCTTACTAGGGAAAATTCGTCAAGGATATACTATAAAATTGAGAAAATTGGTTTCCTTTTGCGGGTGGAAAATAAAATAATATTGGGAAACCGGAAGACTGTGGAGTTTGCTATGCAAAGTTTTGCATTCCCGTTTGACCACATATGCTGCATAGTTTATTATGTTCTTTGTCGTCCTCCATCTTGTGCAACTTCCCATACCCCCTCCGTAATTATTCAAATGCTTGAAGCGAAACTTCCTTTTTGCTTGCCTGTAGGCTTCGGCAAATATAGCCTGCCTTACATTTTGTGTGCTTCTCCAAGGGTAGGGTAAATGAAAGGGGGATAGATTTGTGGCCCCATGATATGGAAGACCGAATAGCATTTCCAAATAAGGTCGTAAGTTCAGCAAAAAGGGCAAAACTACTTGAGCAGAGAATCGTCAAGTTTAAATTGTGAGGCTGTCTAGGTAGGTTATGCACCGCTGGCCTTTATTAGGTTAATGGATCCTACCTCCGACCAGTTCCATTTAAACGCATTTCTTGTTTTTTTTACTTAGGTACAAATACGTAAGTCAATTTTAAAGACACTGTCCACCCTGCCAGATTCTTGACATAGGATCTGTCGGATCAGACTAATCCAAGTGATAAACCTTAGCCCTTTGCGAACACGTCGTGTAATATACGGGACGATTTGTAGATGTCGAACCATATTTTCTACAAAAAATGCTACAAAATATTTAGTAGAAAAAAATGGCACACCGTCAATTATCAGTAAGATTTTTGGGTAAACAATCTTTTGAAACTTGATAGCTGTTGTCCTCAGGTGCTAATTAGACGTAAGAATGCTTGATGCCAAGTGCTTATTGGGTTTATTCTAAATATAATTCGACGGTTATCAGTGAAATTCTACTAAGGTACAAAGTGTATAACAGCCATATAATTAGCGAATCGGCGTGCCTAAGGTGAGGCTTTTAGCGAGTCT
Source organism: Spirometra erinaceieuropaei (assembly GCA_902702965.1). Classification (NCBI taxonomy): domain Eukaryota; kingdom Metazoa; phylum Platyhelminthes; class Cestoda; order Diphyllobothriidea; family Diphyllobothriidae; genus Spirometra; species Spirometra erinaceieuropaei. The sequence continues at coordinate 407,963 of CACRXP010000445.1, read as the reverse complement.
TGTCGGATTCATAATAGTACAAAGTCGAGGTGTTGCTACACAAGAATGGAGCCATCACCGATATCTATTTCAGGAATTTCTAATTAAAAGGAAGCATACAATTTCTTTCCGGTATGCATTGGATGGATGTGTGCTTTACTTAATAAACGGCGAATCTGATACGGCGCATCAGGTATTAAGCTCATTTGAGGATTCGCAGTCCTCACCATGTAAAGACTATTTCTAAAAACTCCCAATCGCGTCATCATCAAAATATTCAGCTACGTCAAATTGCATCTTACGATCTCATAAAAGCAACGGAACACTCGCCGTGTCGATTACTGGCAAACGTTAGCTCGTAGAGCCTGAAAATTCAGCGGGCGAGTTTATGCAGAAGCTGCCGTTCATTAGAGATTCATGCGAAGAAAACGCCAACAGAGAGGGTAGAGTCTGCAGGCACGTTGGGAGAGCTTTATTGTCAGGCAGCCGATAACACGTTGGAGGCAAACCATGAGTCCAACTCATCGAGTGCAGACCTGAGGGAAACCCGACCGCCTGCTCCCTGAGGCCTAGACCTCGAAACCCGTGGATTCGCAAATCGCTCAACTTACAGCCTGTCGAACGCTTTGATCGCACGGCGGAAACAAGCGGCATCGTTTCCATAATAGAACAAACCCAATGCAAGAATGCGTTCCTCAAGAAGTTTGGCATATCGGAAAAATTAAGGGATCGTTACTTTTTTAATTGACTCAGAAATTACCGACTATCTTTGAGTAGATCAGTACATTCTAGGGTCTATAGGCGCAGACCGAAATTTGATGTATGAATATTTGAGCCTAAGTCCATCATCCACAGCGGGATAATCACGTAATATTTGACTGCCGACAGGCAGCTAGTGGTATATTTTAGCGTTGGAAGATACGATACTAGCAGTACAGGTACTAGCTAAAACCCCAGACCACGCATATTTCGCCGATATTCGGCCGCTGCATGGCACAACTGCGAGGGGTCTGGCTCGGAAGTGGGTCCCCCAGCCTTCTCCGTGTGCTAGTACCTGTGCTGCTAGTATGATCTCTCCTAACGCTAAACTATACTGCTAATTGCCTGTCGCCAGTCGAAAAATATTACGCGGTTTTCCCCGCTGTGGCCGATGGACTTCAGCACAAGTATTCATATATCAAACTTCGGTCTGCGCCTGTAGACCCTAGTATAAGTTGATCTACTCCAAGTTAGCAGATAAGTTCCAAGGAAATTGATGAGGAACGGTTTCTAAACGCGAGTATCTACCAGAAAGCACACGGAGATTGCTGAGGGGGCATACTGATGTGCCGAATCCCTCGCAGCTGTGCCATGCAGCGGCAGAATATGAGCGAAACAAGCGGGTCTGGTCTTTTAGCTAGTACCTGTACTGCTATTATGATATTTCCTAACGCTAAAATTAAGGGACCGTTTATAGGGCACGCGAGTTTTGCTCCGATTAAAGAGACTAATTCCTGTATGTTGACCATGTAGAAATGCATATATTAGCACAGGAGTACGAAATGCCTTCGATCCATAAAATCCCTTTCCAGTCCCAACTTTTCGCTTCTTGCCTATCTCCATGATTACCTACCTCCTCGAGTTTCACTGAGGAGTTAGCTTTTTCC
>CACRXP010000445.1:386193-400899 GCA_902702965.1 Spirometra erinaceieuropaei | reverse complement strand
TTACTAAATTTTGGTCAAGACCAAATCCATAGTCTTTGGTAAAAAGTGCGCATCATTCTCGTAAGAAGCAGGTGCGGAATTCGACGAAACTGTGCCCCATCTTCTTACCGAGCACAGATGGTGAAGATGCAGTTCAGGTAAGGGAGTAAAGACTGAATCGATGCTGAACCCTTAATCCCTCACGAAGTCCTGCGCCGCGTGTCCCATTCAATGTCATCTCCAGTCGCATCGGCGGCCGGTTGCGGCTGCCCTTTGCAGGGAGCATAGACCTAGGGTGAATGGACCACCGACTAGGTAGGTGAGTGAAAAACGGCCTTTAGACTGACGGCGGCATGCCTGTGTCGGAGTGCGTGCGCGCGTTCATTTTCCGTGCCGAGGTCTGGCACTGTACGAGCCGTCCTCTTCAACTCTCCTCTCCCCAGCGAGTTTATCGAATAGAGTGTCCCCCGTTTCCATCATTCTAAGATCTCGCACGCACAACTGCTCGCTCCCCTCTTATCCGTTACCCTATGAAAAAATTCGTGTCATGCTCTTGTTAGAGTTCGTGATTCCTTTCATCAAACATGTCACGATTTGCACGTGATTTACCGGCTTAATATGCGTAGCGGCGTACAGTCCTTTGGATTTAGTTGACTTAAAGCACCCTCAGACTCACTTAAACGAGTTGCTGTTATGTCGAGAATATTGACATCAGGAAGCTGTCAGTACGACCTGCACTGCATACGATGGGAGCCATTATCCTCGACGGACTACACGAGTTCCATGTCATACTGGATAAGTGAAGAACCTCGAGCATTCTATCGGAATCTTCCATTTTTTGCATCATAAGGATGGTAACACAATGCTCATCCTCACTCGGTCGGAACTGTCGGAGAGGCTACTGAAGCATGGGAGAGGTAAATAAGCAATGAGGCTGATTCTAATATATCCTTCAGTTCGGTGCACTCCTCGCTATAATAAGTCTGTTGCCCCTTAAACTATGATGAGTTGAAAGTCTTGAGATAAGAGGTTACTAGCTTTGGAAAAGAGAGTTGCACTGCTAGGTCCCCATCTTAATATGGCCTTTGGGGGAGTTCCGAGAACCGCCCGCTGAATGGGGCCCGATGCTCTTTAAGCTAGAAACAACTTCTGGCTTAAGTTAGTTTTGCCAGCCACTGTGACCACGCCCACCTCGGGGCGTCTTGATTTTGTCTGGCCTTCGGGACGCGATGAATAAGGGGAAAATATAGAGCGGTGTAGATGTAGCGCAGGTCCACTTTAATGTAAATCGGTTCGCTCGCGATTCACGACTATGTTTACTTTTTGAGGCAGTAGGAGGTATCGTCGCTTACTGTTGCCGAAATGGACTTTGGCAAGACTTAGATGTCGATTCGATAAGAACCACCTCAGAATGGTCCTCATAAAGCTTTGGAAGCCAATGAATATCGTGTCTTAAATCATCGGGCATAATTGATGACTGCATGCGCAGCAGTTCTTTGTAAGTCGCTATTCCACACTAACTGTATGCAGACCCTCAAAAGTTAACCGAAAATGCGCTGTCCACTGTTTCTTCCCTACAGATGGAATTTCGGATTGTTTACCAAATGAACGAACCTGATGAATTAGCCATTAATGAGTACTGTAGCCCTATACACCGATTAAAAGGACTGACATTTTCAGTGGGATACCGATTTCCGGAACACTAAGAAATCCATATATCCCGCTGATTAGTCTTGTTTCAATGAATTGGCAAGAAGTACTCATACAAGTTTTTTTGAAAAGTCAAGTTGGCAAACACGTGTTTTCGGTAATTCTTCGTCAGGCCAATACAGTTACATGAAGGAATGAAAATGTACAAAACTATCAGTGATTATAGGTGTCTCAAGGGCAAATAAGTCAATAACAATCATCTTCCCCACGCCGCCCCCATGACGATTTCGGCGGGTTTTGTTCCTCAGAGATGGGGGAGGGGGGGGTAAGAGAGTCTTTGAGTAATGGTCTTGGATTGAGTACACGGAGTACCCATCACTGCAAATAGGGATCTGAGGCAGCATGTCGTCATCACGTGAGGTTGGCGTTGGCCACGGCAGGGAGAGCGCTTGCGTCAGGGTTTTCTGACAGCACAGCACCGGATTTGCTAGCCGTATAGCCACTGCCTCGGCCGTTGCTAGTATCCGTTGGCGTAGGCCTTTAGAGAAGCTTGTTGGTGTCCGATAGATAACATAAAATGCTTCCTTGGCATCGACTCGGTGATCCGTATCGATTAAATGTGCGAGAATAGAACTCGAAAACGATCAGGTCTTACTTCTGTCTAGCCAGATGGGCATATGTTCACGCGCCCTCCTTACCAGGCGTCTCGTTGTACGGCCGATGCATCCCGTTCCACAGGAGCAAGTGAATGATTAGATGCTCATTGATGTGGCCTCCAGCGGTAGTCTGTCTTCACCTCCCAAGCGTAGGAGGGGAGAGTTTGTGAAACATAGGCGTGAATTCGCACGGGGCATGCTCTCGTGATAGCTGTATTTAAGCGCCGTCTGATTAGGTATCACGAAAGCATCCCCCTCGGCGAATTTACGCGTATGTTTCACAAACTCTTTAGGTCTTCCCAGAGGATGTTATGCCAGTGATTTTTTACCTGCTAGATCTTTTACAAGAAACATATCTTGCCTTCGCCTTCATTACTAGCAATTAAAAGACGGGAGTTGCGTTGCAGAGCTTGGAAGCCACAGGTCCCCCACATGCTACTCGCAATTATGACTGCGCTGGACATATGGTATTTTGCCATTGTTAAAAACGTCAATCATGAATACTCCACAAGAATCTGAAGTCCGTCTTTTCCAGCAATCGACTTTATTTCTGAAATGGATGCCGATGTACAATCCCGTTCCTAGATGTCTTTTTACATCAAAAAACTAACCGGTCCCTGCATACTTCAGTTTGTTTCCAAGATATGTATTCTGGGGTCGTACTGAACCACTAGCCTACCCAGCTTATTTCTTGTTAGGGTGGGTCTGTTGACAGCCTACTAAATTGGGTTCGAACCCGTTAACATGACTAAGAAATGAATCCATTAGAAAGCAAATATTTTTCTAAAATATTTTTCATAAATGGGTACCTTCTTGACTTTATTCGTCAATGCATGAGACAATAATTGATCCGAAACGGCTACCCAGACACCAAAACCACTAACCTAGGGAACAGGTTTTCATGTAAGATAGGTATTTGAGCTCGTTCAAAGGCGGCTGAAAAAACTGAAGATACACTTAGCTCAAAAAGTTGGAACTACTTTATGCAATCAGCTTAGGCGGGGTTGGCTATTTTGATAGAAAATAGACCGTATACAAAATCGCATGTACCAGTTGCGATGCTGAGTGGTGTAGTCAAGCCGGAAAATTTGCCCCAACCCGCATAAGTGAACATTAATTTACGATATGAGACGAGATCATTCATTCTAGGTAGAAATACACACAGAACACGAAGTGCCTATTTGTATGGGAAAAAACTCCCGACGTTGGCGCCTACGCAACAATCAAAGCCCACAAAGTCGGAGACGTAATGCACTCAGGCATGAAATGCATCAATAAGCACATCGATTTAGGTGGCCCATAAAAATTATCGAGAACAATTGGGGCTGGGCGCGCCCAATCCCAACTGGATAGTTAATGCAGTAAACTTCTGTTGGCAACACATCTGGCCAGACAAAATCCTTGTGAGTGCAATTGAACGATGAACTGTTTTTTCATATTGCCCATGCGTCCTAGGGCGGACTTGGGACCATAATAACCGTTGTTCTGTTTTCGGAAAACCTGATCTGTTTTAAATATATACAGTAGGTGGACCAACCAATGAAATGTCGACCAAAATTCCAAAATGTATTTTCGTTTCTAAAAGATCGATCCAGTAGGGTTGCAAAACTAATCAATATGCAGCATAATTTTATAATTCAGTTACCTCAGGGTGCCCGCTTTCGAACGAACTGCTTTCTGGCTGCATGCAAAAACTGCACGCTGTAAAAAGTGGCTACATAAATAGCATGAATTCTTTTTATTGATTTTCTACGCCCTTAAATACTCAATTATATTTAATGGAAAACAGGCATGAAAATATTCATATTCTCGATTATTCGGTAGAAAGTGACGCCTTCTTCCAAATTTATAATCGGAAGAAGGGTATAATTCGGTTTTGAAAAAGTTTCTAATTGTGAGATTTTTTAACACCGTGAAATGACCGTTTAAAGGACGTCATGCCTCTGCATTTACCAATGTGACTTGTAAAGTTAACAACATGGCTCAAATCCACTGCTAAATTTCATGAGCCCCCTTTGGTCTCCTCTTAATGCCGTAGAGAAATGTATGGCTTTCCGTACGTGAAAAATATACGGCTAGTAGTTTGGAAACCCTCAACGCAAATGTAACGGCAGGTCGGGGTTCAAAATTATACGGAAATTGGAAAAGACTTTAGAAACCTCGAGTACAAAATTTAAAGATGTACTTTTCTGCCGAATGAACAGAAAACTGAATATTTATACGTTTGTTTTCTATGAAAGATAATTGAATTTTTAAGGTCATCGAAAATCAATGAGAAAAATGCATGCTACATAAGTAGCCACTTTTTACAGAGTGCAGTTTTTGCATGGAGCCAGAAGGAAGTTTTTTCGAGAGCCGGCATCCTGAGGTAATTGATTGTTTATAGAATTATATTGCAAGAAAATTATTTTTACAACCGTACTTAATTATTCTTTTCGAAACAAAAACGCATTTCGGGATTTCGGTTGACATTTCATGGATTAGCCCACTTACTGTACATCTGAGGTGGTACCGAAAAAGACAAGGGAGGCCGGAATAGTCATTTCTGGCTTATTAGCCGTCATCAGCCATTCATAGTCAACCCCAAGTGTGCATCACTTGAGATTCTAACCCGGGATATTTGATCATGAAGTTTGGCAGCCTACCACTGAGCCACGGACCTTTGTCCTGTCGGTTGTGATCGAGAATATCAACTATGACAGATGGGCGCTCACTGATCAGGTTATGGAACGTGCTCGTTCCATTGTGCCTTTGTTGGTATCTTTTCATTTACGCCTAATGCTAGTGCTGCGTGACTGCCCCAAGGCACAACTGAACAAGCACGTTCCGGAATCTGATTGGTGAGCGCCCACCTGTCATAATATATACATCTATATGAAGCACATGGAAGACAACAAAATCTGGTGGACAGATCGATACAGAACTGTTTCAGGATTGTCTGGTTTCATTCAGTCAATCATACCCCTTGCCACAAGCTGCCACCATAGCTTGGCCGACTTCGGCCTGGCAGTGGTTGCCTGTTCGGGGCCCCTATAACATAAACGAAGCTTATTCTCTTTGGGAAGCTAATGGATCGGTGTGAGCTCATTTTCGAGTGAATATATATAGAACATTTGAATCCAACTTAGCGAAAAATCAAAGGAATCCTTCGGGAAAAATTAAATTTTACTCTGGAATTTTGAAGCTAATGAAACCAATCCGTCGTCCGTCGAAATGAAGTAAAAAGTGTTTTTGCAGATGCATGGGAATCCCGATATCCCGCATCTTTCTGTGCTCCTAATAACTACTGTCGAGTATACAGTAGACCTTCGTGAACGTATGCGTTATCCCCGTTTACCCACGAAATAGCGGAGCTAAGAACAAGCTCAATACAAAGTGGCGGATCTGCACACGCTTCCGACAACTGCCCATCAGATCTGTGCAGTTGTATATTGGGCTTAGATTTCGGTTTGTGGTTAACTAAGGAGCAGTATGGTTGATTAAAGACGAAATAAATGACGAGAGGAAACTAGGAGGACGCCGCAGTTTGGCCTCATGTAGATGCAGAGACAAAAACGTAGTGCAATCTCCATGCGAGCTGATCGACTAACTGACCCCTTTATCCGCGACTGCCTCTGCCGATGGGTTCGAGTGGGAATTCGAAGCGTCAGGCTAATGAAGTACTTGTTCCAGTGATCGCATCCTCTTCTTAACTGACCACTGTCACTGGCAAATGTACTGCCTGAAGAGAGTTCTTCAGCGTGTAATTTTCCAGCATTTATTCCTCAGGCAGAAAAACCTATAAGCACTATAACAGCCACCGCGCCCATTCCCCACTCCAGTCTACTGACCGGCTCGGACGGTGGCTGGGGTGTGGGAAAGGGGAGGGAGAGTGAGGTCGACGACTCAGCGCATTTTCCTCACTATAAACAATCTGACGCGCTTGAAGCTATCACGGTGCGCTAAAAGCCGTGGCTTGGAAGGTTGCCAACTGACGGGGTACCTTGGACCTCCTCCATTACTGGAGGCGGTCTGAGAGTCAGGCTGCAATGGCTCCTTTTTAATGTGGCCTTTATGGCATTCCCACCACAGTGTGGGATCCGAGCCAGGCGTTGGCGGCACGCCCAGGTGCGGCTTCGGTCGTGCCAGTCTCCAAATCTATGTTGTGTTGGTTCAAATCCTGGTTATTGTTGTGTGGACCAGGGGGTGTGGTGGAACGCCAAGGTGAGGATCCGTCCGAGCCATCCACCTGCGGCCTCCCTCGTCTCCGGTCTTCTTGACTCTGTCTTGACACCGGGCCCAGGCGGGGGAGGAGGAGAGAGTTTAGGTAGATGCTACGCAAGTCTACTGGCACTATAAACCCCTGCGTAAGTCACCGTCCCTGCTCCCACCGCTGCTGCAGCTGTGGGGCACACGGTGGACACCGTCGAAATCGACGGTCGAACTGTCATAACAGAATGGAAATTTAGGGCGACATTGGCTCTTGTAGTCTGCTTTCGGGATGGTTAATGAAGCAAAAAGTGTGTCATGATGCAGTAACTAGCTGGTTTTGCTTCATTGCAGGCAGCGATGCAGCAAAGACGCTTCCGGCCTAACCTCATTGTCATCTCACCAACCGTTAAGAACATGCGTTTTTGCAATTAACTCCAACGAATACGTAAACAAATTCACTGACTGCCATGCAATGGTTGGCATCTATAAAGATGCTCGGGAATAGAACAATTTATCATTCGTGGCTCATCTCGGAGCCATGATTTAAAACACTGCTTAGTCGTCACAAAGACATGCAACCTGTTCAATCAACGGAAGCACGCAGGAAAGAAGAAAGAGGGGGTGCGGTGGAGATGCTCTCGTGTGGCAACTTGTTTTGACCGTCCAAGCGTGAAATACGGTTAATCGAGAATGATACATGTAGTATGCGTACCGCGACGACAAACGGAAAATCAGGATTAACTGACAACTTTCGACTCAGTCAGCAAAATAACACTTGCAATAAGATTCACTAGCGTTCTCATTCGACTTTCTTTGTCATTAATGCCTATTCTTGCAAATAGACCCATCCAGCCATCAAAGAACTTTCTGAAATTCCTTTAGCTTTTCTAATATACCATGAGATTAACGAATAATTTTTACTGCGTCTGTTGGATGACAACTCAAATTTTGCTGTTTAGCAAGTAGTATGGAAACATTTCAGCCTTGTGGTAGTTTCGTGTTCTTTCAGTGGATGCCATTTTGTGGTGCACTTTCTTATACTCCATTTTGCAATAAATCGAAACACTGGATAACAATAACTGATGATTAGTCTGTTTTTACTTGGAGCTGTCGTCTATGTATGTTCAGCCAACCCAAGTCCTGCAACCACGGTTATTGTGAAGAGCTCGTTCATTTTTGTATTACTGGAACAATCAATTTTCGGTTTACTAATTTTTTCATTGAAACATGTTTGCCAGAAGCGGACTCACGGTGTGACACAGTGCATTTGTGCACTACCTATTGAAAGGGGCATCTAGGCTTGTTGATTTCATAAAAAAATTTAAACAAAATAGTACAGGAAGGGGATCTGGTTGGCCAAAATTACAAATATATTGCGACGAAAACTGACCAATCGCAAGATCGGAAGGAATATATAGGGTAATGCTGTGGGTTTGTTAGCTAGACATAAGCTGCGTCGTCACAGCTGTTGTGTTTGTGTGTCTTTCATGTTCGAATCCACACGTGCTATTCGACAGTGCGATCGCCCAAGGGCATGAATGGACCGTCTCCTTTTTTTCTGTGCGCTTGTCCTTTATTTGCTATGGCGTTGCTTTGTGTATTATGGCGCTGAGGTCTGCTTCCCCTGAGAGCTAAAACGTTGGTGTTTGTCGTTTATTTACGGAAAAATCAGTTTTGCTTAATTACGCGCATTAAAATTCGCGTAATCCCTTTGCAATATGGCTAGATATTATTTGGATATGGTACCGTGCTACAAGCCGATATGCCTAACGGGAAACAATGCGTGATCGTAAATATAGTTCGAAGTATTGTTATATATATGCGCATGGACTCGAGATCCAGATATATCATGTTGTTCACCATCCCCCGAAGAAAACGAGGGATAAAGGAGGAGTTCATGGGCCGAAATATATTTGGACTGACGTTTCAGAAACTCCCTCGTTCTGGACCAGCTACGGTGACGACACTTTCGCGGTCATCTAAAGGAGCGACGTGCAGACTTTCGGGCACTGTCAAGTTCCATCTTTTCCGATATCTCGTTTACTGTGGAAGAAGAAGTCAAAAATTAGTTGTTCTTCCTCGACATACAAGTGACAAAGCTGGCAGAGGGAAAGAAAAACGGTCTACCGTAAGGCAACCAACACTAGACGCATCCTCTACTTCCAAAGCAACCAACCCGTTGGTCAAAAAAGCAGTTGTATCGGAACGCTCTTCCAAAACATTCAAACACACTGTAGCGAGTATAATGGAAGGAAGAGACTAAGTACTTGCACCCCCCCATTTAAAGCTAACAGTTAGGAAGCCCCAGCTTGAGCGGCCGAATGGAGAAAATCCGAAGTTCTGGCTCGCCATCCTTTATGTGAAGAACGTATCAGAGGCGACGACAAGAATTCTGAAACCGTTCGGGATCTGAGTGGCTCAGAAGCTGGGGTCTACACTCAGACAGCAAATCATGAGCCCCAAAAACCCACTACCGGTGAGAAAGCAATCAGCAGCAGTAAACAGCACATCATACCAAAACAGTGACGTGCTGTATGTTTGTGAAACGAGCCAACCCCTTGGCAGAAGATTGCATGAACACAACTTGCAGTCGACGGCAAGAATAAGCTGGCTGTTGTCTATGGCCACGTACGACAGAAGAACCCCTGTTTTGCCTTTAAGAAATTGGGGGTAATCATGCTATGGTCAGAGTGATGATCGAAATCTGGTCGCCGACTAACACACTTGACAGAGCCATAGACCTGCATCCCGCTTGTCAGGCGCTACGTACAAGGCTCGAGTCGGTATGGACAAGGTCAATGAGACAGTCGTACAAAGTCATGCGTAGCCGACAGCTGATGCCGGCGGGAAATAGGGGAGGAGCTGGTCAGGAGTCATGTGACCAGTGTGAAAATGCCTCACCGCCATGCCCACGAGACCGAAATCAACTCACACGAGCAACAACTGACCAGCCCGTCGGCTGACGAAGGGCAGGTCAATAAGCACGCAGACTTTCTGACGGCTAGACGGCCGCAAAGGGGACAAAGGTTGTGCAACCTTACCGGTGGTCAACTCTCGGAGGGGTCAACACTTATCACCAGCGGGGGTAGGTCAAAGTCGTGCGACGAACAGGGGTATAATACCAAGCAGGCATCGTGGCTGAAGCAGTCAAGGTCAGCGGCATGCACTAACACACTACGCTGATGGTGGAAAGGAGAGAAGTTCCAAAACGTCCATCCAAATATATTTCGATCCATGAACTCTCCTCTTTTTCATTCCCTTCTCGGGATAATGAACACGTTATATGTATGTCGTCTTCTTCATTCCAAACACATTTTAGCGGTATTTTTGACGATTTAATCACTGCCCGGCATAAACCAAGTCCGCAGATTTTCCAAGCAGTAAAAAATGAAACTCTCTTAGGAAGCAATCCCAATAAAGCAAAATTGGAAACATAGAAATCATGAAACGTCATTTAAAAAGTGATTTGCATTTCATTTGAGGCCGTTTCGCGGAGAATTCGTTGGGAATAAAACGAAAAATTCCGCGGAACTCCTCGGATTGTGGGTGTTTCTGACAATGACATTTTCTGAGCACAACCACTGAGGAAATGGGATCATGTATGTCAAAATGAGGGAGGTAAAATTGTATCTCGAGCAAGGGTAGACGCTCTAGTGAAGAAAAGGCACAAGTTTTGATTTGTTGACATATCAACTGTATTGTAAAAAAGATTGGTGTCTGGGAGGATCAAAACGAACCGGACTTGAGTAAAGCTGTCGAATGGTATTTGAAGAGAATATAGCGTAGTGGACCACGAACAACGGGAAAAGTGGCAAGCTGTGCATAGAATGTGCACCAAAATGAATAAAAACGTAGGTAAACCCTATTGGCACGCTTTTAAATTAAAGGATTATTTGGATCACGCTGCAACGACAGGTAGAAGGGAAACCAATTCTAATTCTGTACTCGAAGAAATATAATTTGTGGGTTCAATATCATTTGTTGATTTTCGCACATTCCTAATAGCTGTCTATTTTTTCAGTTGCCTGTAGGCCTGCAAAACTACGTGTAATAAATGTGCTCTGAAGTCAAATTCCCATAATCATGCATAACCCAATCACGAGGCATCCTGATGCTAATGTAATGCTTCAACAAGTATAAGCCGCCTTGTCTTCTTTGTAGATACCGGGCTATACGAATAAGTGTGTTATCGTCTCAAATAATCTGACTAGTAAAAGTGTCTTACGACAGTAGTGTGACTTTTCTTTGGGAAGAAGTTTTAGGGAAGGCCTGATTTTCTATAAAGTGAACAAATGAAGACAATTTTTGTGCAGACATTCTTTGAAAAGGCATCGTAAATAAATTACTCACTAAATGAGTGATCCTTGTTTGCAAAGTTAAACCTCTCAGGTAACGAGAAGCACGTTCAATCAAAGGTCGGTCTGGCCAGTCACCTGACTGACATCTTCCATTGTGAAGCACATCAAAACATTCTGATCAGTATTTAATGAGTTTTGACGTCCACTGTGGATACGTGTGCGGTTTTCGTTCAGACTAAGAAACATTTTAGTCTGCCTCGACTCCAGTAAAGGCATTGGTGGCAAACAGAGTTCGCCAAAATAGCTTGGCCCATAGCGGTAAATGTGAAAAAGATGAAGTAAACAGCAATAGCCGTATGGTCGCTTGCTTTTTTTTTCGGAAGTGCAGCGATAAAATGCAGTTCGACATTTCGCTGTTGTTATGTATTTGTTTAGATCACTGAGTCTGGTTGGCAAATTTTTTAGCTATAAATAACTCCATTTGATTGCTTTCGATGCCTATGGATTCCCGCACGTTTAACACTGAATCCCATCCGGGTAGGAGCATCGAAGTTCCCAGTTATGCTCTAGCTTCTAGTGAAGCGTGCATGTTTACTAAGGATAAACTTTGAACTTTGTCCTTGGTCAGGAAAAGTGCTAAAACAAGAGTAAGTTTTGGGGGGGAGGTCAGTTTAAATCGACTGCCCAGCTGCCAACGCCAAACGCGGCCGCGCAAAAAACCTTACAAATAGTAATAATGAAAGTGATTCCATGATTCTAAGTTCAATGGTCGTGGTGCAACAACAGTTATCCGTCATATTCGACTACGGCAATCCTTATCCAGCTATGAGTGAATAAAGACTGGGGTTATCTCAATATTATGGCGTCCTGGCGCAGATGAAAGTGTGTGAGTTAGGATTGTAGGCTGAGGGAGTAAAGTCCAGAGGCCTTCTTTTTGGTTATGTAGCTACACACTTTCATCTTTCCCTTCGTGTTGAGGTGATTTTGCGGATGTTCATCTAGATTAATCAATACGCCAAATACGCACACAACAGAGAGCCGGCCCCGATGTTGAAGGTGGGCTGGGTGTGTGGGGCTATGAGCGATAGTTGACAGGACGTAGCCTTCCATCCTGCGTACTTCTCAATTCTCCTAGACTTCCTTTAACAATCTGGTTTCTAGGATCTTTGCTCGATTTTTACAGCCGATCGTCATGCTCGCCAATGCTATTAGGGTCTTGAAAGGATTCTTATGCGGATCTGAAGTGTTCCACCGAAGTATTCGCTGTGATATTGCACAGACCCCTTTCATTGCTCATATCTGCGATCGCCTACAGTAGCAGCACCGCTAAGTCATCTTTTGAACAAACACTGGTGGGTCATCCGCGTGGCCCGCCCACTCCACCGAATTTGGGTCAGGTTTGACACTTTACTGATATTCAGTATACTAATGGATTTCAGGCCCTGGCTGTTCAAGATTCACTAGTATCACCCCACAATCAAAAACTTAGAAAGGGATTCAAGTCTCAACAAATGTCTGTTTTTGCGATAACTCCGACTACGCGGTTGTTGATGAACCAAGGGTTGCATACTGAGTATTTGAGCCAGCTTCCGTCAATTATGTTAGCGACAAATGACTAGTCAACAAAAGTAGTATTGGTGGTTGTTCGCACTTCTGAGCATTTCCCATGCGGTTTTGCTGTTGGACAAGCATTTCATTCCAGGCCTGTTGCTACTTATGAGTCTATATTGTGTCTCAACGTGGTGTCGCTATTTTGTGGGCAAAGTCAAGCCGCCAAGAGTTGATTGGGTAGGCTTGGTGCTCAAAACATCTTCAACTTACTTTATTTGTATTTCTTCCAGGCACTTCCATTCCTCAGCCGGGTTCTTGTTCAGACACCTTCTGCGCTGACAGTGAGGCAGTCGGCCATGATGTCACTCTTTTGTTTGATTTCACAGTTACATCCTAGCGGTGAGTAGACAGTGTTGCCCACTCTCCTTCGTCGCACTTATTTTTATTCTTCAGTGTATCTCTTTGCTCTCTCTCCCTTACGATCAACTAGTCCGGTTATTATAATTGAGGCTAAGATGCCGAGAAAGTTGGGTAGGGTCTGTTGAGCACAGCGACTGCAGGTTCCGCAACAAACAGTCACTCTTGTGTGGATAGAATGGTTTATATGTTTTCGCTCGCTGAAATCTCCAAAAGCGCCACTGAAGCGGGAATAATGATGATCCTCATACCGCATGCATCGAACCTCTCAAAACATGGAGTGAAGTCTTAATGCATTAAAAATAAAAGATTGATCAAATGTAGACATCATACTGCATGGTACTTAACGTGCTCTTACATAAATCTCTTCGTTGTACCATGCTAAATTTCGGTAGCAAATCTCTCCAGCTATTTGTCTACCATACATTTGGAAGACTGTCCTTATGTAGGTAACGTGTATCTTTTGGCTTAAACTTCGATATTTGTGCAAATGGGTTCATATTTACTAGATTAAATTCATTTCTTGACGCATTTTTTCCGAAGAATGAATTTGAATTCTGAATTTTTTAGCGAATGTCTGTCCATTCGGAGACTTGAACGGCGCTTCCACTTGTCGTTAAGTTTTTTTGCCACCCGTCAGTCATCTTCTCCATGGGCACCCAATAAACCTCTACATGCCTCTTTTTAGAGGCCCTCTGGTGCCCAGAAAATATTACACTCTGAAAGTAACCCGCTTCCTGCTACTGGGCATATCTCCTACGTCTTTGAGGTCGGTGCCATAGTATGATAGCAGCTCTAAACCAAGAGTCGCAAAGTTATTCTTCCCAGTCCGATGTGACTTGCAGCATATCTCCAGATTAACTGTGCTCAGTTATACCACTTGGCACAATTCCTGCCTTGGAGTGGGGTGAAGGAAGAAAATTAGACCAGATTTGACATCATAAGAGTCACGTATTTTAAGGTCAGCACTTTTCACGCAATGTAATCGTCTTTATCTTATTCATCGTGATTGGCGAGCTTTTTTCTTAAGTTTTTGAAATCGTTATTTTAAACTAAAGTTCCCTTAGTCTTTCTACAAACATTTTGCCCTCCAAAAGACACCTGATCGTTTAAAATGATAATAATAATGACATCAATAGTACTAAAGCGAGTATCAGTTCTAAAGAAGACATATGGCTCTAAACAGTGAGTACAGTAAATGAAGTTATTTTGCAATTCAGAAAGTGTTTTCTGAATCTTTACACCTGTACATCAAAAATAAGAACGAAAATCACACTGCTTAGGCATCAGCATTCTATAGAGTTTGACTTGCATGAATTTCTTGAAACATGTCCTGTTCTAAATACGCCTGTTGACATGTATTAATTTACTGAGTACATGCCCCAAATTAAGTTGTCATTTATAAGGCATCTGAAACGATTTCGTCAACCTTCCAAGAACTTTGATGCATCTCGTAAAACCCATGTTTCCGGCTGCCACCGATGGCCATCGCAGAGGTGGAGGAAAGTGTTGGCAATATCTCAAATTTCCTTCCTGACATCGGCTGTCTCAGTTTGCTGGCTCAGCCCTCGATCCGTTCTGGCGTGCAGGGAACTTCTTCGCAAAACCTTTTCGGGTTGTGAAAACCACGTCTGCCTCATATCACCCTTTCTTTCAGCGACCACTCCAAAAGAGAAGCAGCCTCTGCTAGCCTTGTTCAGCCATTCCCGTTCCGAAGAGCGAGTCCCTTTGAGAACAACAATATCTCTGTTGCCTCTGACAAATTCCTACTCTATGGGAAACGCCCTTCTGTTCTGGCTAGTGGCCATTTGGTCAACTAAAGGGGAACAAATGACCCAGGTTGCCAAAGCGAACGAAGTCAGTAGAGTCGAAGGAGGAAGGATGTTGTAGATTCCTTTTAGATTTTGACAGCGTTGGTGGTCCACAAAAGCTGTGGTCAGCTGTACAGGGGTAGTGGACAGTCA
>CACRXP010000445.1:335054-373100 GCA_902702965.1 Spirometra erinaceieuropaei | reverse complement strand
CCCAGGCTCCATAAAGAGACGCTTCGTGCCTCAAATGTGCGAGAGGGGAGCGCCTTCACAGAAGGAGAGTCCTGCTGCTTCCGTGGCACATGTCGTCGTCGGCGCACGCGTGCGCCCTGCGCACTCAAGCGCGCACAAACCCACGTTGACTCGTCTATCCAATCCTCTGGCCGGCTAATTGTTGTGCTCTGATTGGCTGTCGACAAATTTATACTACCTCGTCTACCTCGCACGCAAGGCAGCAACCATTAGCGTCAATTCCGTACGACCCGGTAGTAAAAACACGTGCATCTACGGTTTAGTATTCAAGTGAAGTTGTGCCGTAGATAGTTAAGTGGGACGACCAGCCATGCAATGGCCACCTGACTGTGCGCAAGACGTTTGAGGACATTTCCTACTACAGACAAGCTGGCGAAGTGATCTGCCATTCGATGCAGTTCCTCTTCTGGGTCCTGGAATTACTTCTGCTTACCCTCCTCCTGCCACTTTCACGCGGTCTCGTAGCACGATTTGAAATCAACGAAGAGGTGCCGGGTGATACCCTTGTTGGCTCTCTCACAACCCATCTACCGCCATTCAGCGGCAACTTAGTTTACATCAAAGTAGCTAACCCAAAAGACGCTTCAAAGTACTTCTCGGTGGACAAGTACTCCGGCAAAATTACCGTGGCAGCTCGGCTGGACAGGGAAACTCTCTGCACTTCATTCAGTCGGCGACAAGAAGAAAACTGCGAACTCCAGTTTAGTGTCAGCTGCTTGGCCGCGGCAGCCGCGGATGACGATCGACGTCGTGTCACCGGGTCAGCCGCTGTTTTCGCTGTCGTCGACGTGGTTGTAACGCTAAGAGACACCAATGATAACGGCTGCCGCTTTGTCCCCGCAGACACTCAGACAGTTACCATTCGAGAGGATGCTGATGTCGACCAGACTCGCATTCGTCTCTACATTCCTGAGGACCCTGACAGCGCTCTGCTGGGTCACTCCGTGCAATGGGACCAAATTACTTTAGAAGACCAGTCAGGAAACCCCAGCCCCGTCTTCATTCTACACAAGACGAGCATTGACAGCTCCGCCCTTACCTATCCTCTCTCCCCGCACATAAACCACGAAAAGGTGCATCTTTTCCTCGGCCTACTAAAGCCACTGGACTATGAGCAAACAAAGGAATACCACCTTTTTGTTAATGCTAATGACGGTTACGGTGACGATAGGCACTCTTGCAGATTGGCTGTCAATGTGGAGGTAGAGGACGTCAATGATAACCTCCCAGTCTTTGAGAAAGCAGTTTACAACGTGGTTGTAGCGGAAAACACGCCGTTTGACCAGATAATCGTCACTGTAACCGCACAGGACGCAGATGCTGGTGAATTCGGTAGGGTCTTCTATGTACTGGATCCCTTCCTGACCGACTCCACCACCCTCAGCCTCTTCCGTATAAACGAGCAGACCGGCGATATATTCCTGAAGAATCGTCTCAACTTTCTTGACGCCTCCCGGTACCAAATGACGGTACGCGCTAAAAATCACCTCCACTCCAAGCCCTGGAGCAGTAATAAAAACGAGCCTGACAACGTGCAGCTAGGGAGTTCGCGCTCCTTCCTCACTACCGTGATAGTCACGGTGACCGATGTAAATGACCACGCACCTCGGATTCACATCTTCTCCCCTACCGGCTCAGATAAGCTTACCCTGACCGAAGGGCTGCCAAGTGGTCGCGATGTTGCTGTTGTCAGCGTCACTGACGAGGATGCAGGACGCAACGCCAAGGTAGACTGTCGTCTGAAGGATCAGTCAATCCGCGGGGCGCTCGTGCTCAAACAAATGGAGATTGAGGGTATCAAGGAGGATTTAAGTTCAGGTCGGAAGTATAAGATCCTTGCAGTCCATTCCTTCGACAGAGAGCAACATCTTGAGGTGCATTTCAGCGTAGAGTGTTGGGATGACGGGGAACCGGTGATGCGCACAATCCAGAAGGGTACCATAGACATCCTCGACGTTAATGATAATGCTCCCGTCTTTGATAAGAAAGAATACAATCTGGAGGTGTATGAGGACTCTCAGGCAATTAGGTCTGAGCGTGGGTTCCAAATAGGCAATTTAAGGGCGACGGACGCCGATGCTGGGGACAATGCAAAACTGCAGTATCGCTTTGCGTCCGACTGCCCGTTGACGTTTCACGAGCTGGTCAAGGTAGACCCAGAAACGGGAACCCTGCACTCTACTGGACGTCTAGACCGAGAAACGCACACCCTCCTAAAGTGCAAAGCCATCGTTACAGACAGTGGTCTGCCGCCGCTGTCGAGTAGTGTCGAGGTCCAAATTAAGATCCTGGACATAAACGACAATGCGCCCATGTTTGACAAGCAAGAGTACACCTTCCAATTGCCGGAAAACTCTCCCGTGGGTAGTCTGGTAGGTGTACTACGAGTCTTTGACCCGGACCTGGACGTTAACTCACGCGTGGAGTTCACTGTCGAGCATAAGAAGAATATCTGGCCGGCACACACTGATGTGGAGAGCTTCTTCTCTTCTAGCACACATACCAGCGACAGCAATATCCATCTAAATTCGACTAACAGTCAAATTCCCTTCCTGCGCCTGGAAGTACTGCCCCTAAAGAGCCGTCCAAGCGCAAACTACGCCTCTAACTGGACCATACCGAACAGCGGGGGCAGTCTGTACGAAGCGCGACTGTTCACTTCAATGCCAGTAGATCGAGAAGCTCTCCTCAAGGTGGCATCTTCACAAGACACGGGTAAATTCGGCGCCGGCTTCCCATCCTCTAGCTTCGGGATAGGCGTCGTCTCCACTGCAAACTCTACAAGTCCTTCCGCAGCCATGGTCAGATTTAAAATTCGCGCTCAGGACTACGGCAGTCCTCGGCTTGCACAACGCGCGACAGTGAACGTCGCCATCACCGACGTCAACGATAATTACCCATCCTTCATTTTCCCTCCGCCAAATACCGTCAACACCACAGAGGTGCGGCTGTCCATCAAAGAGCCAGTCGGATTTCAGTTTACTAAGGTATGTCGTCTGCATGCCTATGTATACCTCCTACCAAGTCATTTGAAGCTTACAAGTTAGAGAAGTAGGTAACTATTTCAGAACGAAAGTGATAGGATTCCCATTTATGACGGACTGCAAAGTACAACCGAACTTGAAAAGTCAAGTTGGCTAACACGCGTTTTCGGTAATTCTTCGTCAAGCCAATACAGTTGCATGAAGGAATGAAAATGTACAACTTTAACAGTGTTTATAGGTGTCTCAAGGGCTATTAAGTCATTAGCACTCATCTTCCCCACGCCGCCCGCATGACGTGGTCGGTGGGTTTTGGCTCTTAGAGCTAGTAGGGCGTAAGAGAGTCTTTGAGTGATGTTCTTGG
This sequence comes from Spirometra erinaceieuropaei, assembly GCA_902702965.1. NCBI lineage: Eukaryota > Metazoa > Platyhelminthes > Cestoda > Diphyllobothriidea > Diphyllobothriidae > Spirometra > Spirometra erinaceieuropaei. The sequence continues at coordinate 369,716 of CACRXP010000445.1, read as the reverse complement.
ATTGAGTACACGGAGTACCCATCCCTGTAATTAAGGATTTGAGGCGGCGTCTCGTCATCACGTGAAGTTGACGTTGGCCACGGCGGAGAGAGCGCTTGCGTCAGGGTTTTCTGACAGCATAGCACCGGATTCGCTAGCCGTATAGCCACTGCCTCGGCCGTTGCTAGTATCCGTTGGCGTAGGCCTTTAGAGAAGCTTGTTGGTGTCCGATAGACAACCCGAAATTCTTCCTTGGCATCGACTCGGTGATTCGTATCGATTAAATGTGCGAGAATAGAAATCGAAATGGATCAGGCCTCACCTCTATCTAGCCAGGCGGGCGTGTGTTCACGCACCCTTTTTACCGGGCGTCTCGCTGTACGGCTGATGTACCCCGTTCCACAGGAGCAAGAGAATGATTAGATGCACATTGATGTGGCCTCCAACGGTAGTCTGTCTTTACCTCCCAAACGTAGGAGGGGAGAGTTTGTGAAACATACGCGTAAATTCGCCGCGGGGAATGCTCTCATGATAGCTGTAGTTAAGCACCGTCTAACTAGTTCGCTTGCTGCGTCCCCTGCAAAAGGCAGTCTTATGAATACATCTTTCTTTTCTGCGGTCGCAACAGTGGGCTTTGCAATACGTTCCTAATATTTCGGAGGATAAGTCTATCTGCGTATCCGTTCCGAAGTGTGTTCTGCAGCTGTTGGAGCTCTGCTCCGATAGCTTCAGGTGAGCAGATGCGCCTCACTCTAGCCGCCATCCTTGGACTAGATTTCGTTTGATGTTGATGTTTGATGTTGCTGCATGCTGTCAGAAAACCCTGACGCAAGCGCTCTCATCGCCGTGGCCAACGCCAACTTCACCTGATGACGAGATGCTGCCTCAAATCCCTAATTACAGTGATGGGTACTCCGTGTACTCAATCCAAGAACATCACTCAAAGACTCTCTTACGCCCTACTAGCTCTAAGGGCCAAAACCCACCGACCACGTCATGCGGGCTGCGTGGGGAAGATGAGTGCTAATGACTTAATAGCCCTTGAGGCACCTATAAACACTGTTAAATTTGTACATTTTCATTCTTTCGTGTAACCGTATTGGCTTGACGAAGAAGTACCGAAAACACCTGTTTGACAACTTGACTTTTCGAGTACAACATGGCAATATTTGCGAAAGTTAGAAAAACCGAACTGCAGCAGAACTATTTTGGACTACTCATTTATATGCCTTTTTCGTCTAAACATGGCTCGTTTGAGGGGTTCATCTCACTAATCGAAGGTTGTACGATGCCGATTTTAGTCTTTGACTAGACAGTGTAATTTCTCGAGCCCTCCTTCTTTCTTGCTCACTCTTGAATAGCGTCCTGGCAGTCGCGCCGTACGCATGTTTACTACCTTTAAGCTCCGAACCGCGGTGACAAACCCCTAAAATAGGGCCTCAGCACCTCGCTGACATTAATTGGTAGATAAGGGGATTTGAGCTAATTCGGTCGAATGAAATTTCATACAGCTTCCTGAGTAGATTTTGATGTACGGAGATATAATCCTTTGATCTCTGACTCTCATGGCAGCTCATTCTAGGTGATGCTGTCCACTTAAATGCGTCCTCATCCAATTGGTCAAACAACCGACGTGGCTTTACTGTCCAGTTTTGTTGCGGGTTTTCTCCCAGAATCCACTTCATTCGGCTTTACTGCCAGTACAAAAGTGCCTTCAAAAAACCATAGTCACTGTCTATCGTTTGGAGCACGTTTTGTTTGGATTCAAATTACTCCTGCGCTCCATTTTATTCGCCCTAACAACGTGATTTGCTCTCAGTTTGTTCGTACGGGTAAGCATACATAAGCAAATTTACGTCATCGGAGTGGGTTTGACCACCTAAGGGATTGTTGTTCATGACCTGCGTTCGTGTAAAATTGCTTATCGAGGAAAAATCGTAGGGTGTTTTGCAGAGAGACAGAAAAAAACTACTTGTTCCGGCGACTGCATCCTCTTCTGAGGAGAGAACTGTATCTAACAAACGCTGATTCCTGGCGTCCGGGTCAGCCAGTGTGATCAGCTTGAATAAGCGAGCATTTCAAAAAAATCAGACTTAATATCATGGGCTAAGCACGAGCTCTTTGAACTACCTCACCTATCGTTCAGTAGCTTTTTTCCTCAACTTGGACAAATGTTCGTCCCGTAAGACGGGTTGCTCAAGTCGTCCAACGGAATGATTTGAAAAGTGGCAACAGTTTTAGAATAAAACTGATTTTTCTTGCTTAAGTTAGGCAAGACGAAAAGCTGAAACTTCCTGACTAGAATACGCTTGAACGCCCTTAAATTAAAAAAACTCGAAATTAGAAAAGTTGTCTTCTGTTAGGATTTGAGCTAGGGCCCCCAACATGTTTTGCTGCTGTTCTGAGCTAGGAGTACACTGGATCTACTTGAGTCGAAAATGTACTATCGTTAGTTTCCCGGAATCATATGCATAACGTCTTTATAAGTCAACTTTTACAGGCTCGCAAGAGGAAGTCGAGCCGTAAACAACGTACCTGCGCTGAAAATGACCATTCATACCTCAAACAGTCACGTCTGTTTGGAAAAATTATTCAGTTCGCTTTACTTATGTGGGTTTAATCTAAGTGCCTTGGATTACTTCAGAATCTAACTGTGTAGAGCAAGACCAGCAAAACCAAGAGAGAAGAGAATGAACTCATTTCTGACCCCCAGCCGTTATAACGCAGACATAACTCATTCTGCAGATGAAGCTTCAGGGAACAAGCAAACTAATATTTTCCATATTGTAGCTGGATCGGTAAAGGAACCACATTAACTGAGCATTAAACTCTGCTTTGGACATAAGACCGTGAAACGCATCAAAAATCGCAATGAGCCTACAATTTAGAATCTGTAGGCTGAGGCCGGTGGTAATAAGGTTTTTTACAGGTGGGGCTGGGGAAGGCACAGACAACGAGGTCAAGTAGTTGTATGTAAAAGAAAAGCTATTGGGGGTGCGCGGCTGTACTTTGAGTGGTTGAGAAATAGTTGCGCTAACCCCTACCCTAGCCATAACCCCTAACCCCTAAACCTAACTCTTAACCCCAGCCCCAACAGAATTGTGTCCATCAGGTGGGACTACCAAACCACATCTTACCGGGAAACCTATTTATTTCCACAATCTGCGAAGGCAATAATTTATGGCGTGAGAGCAGAATAGTCTTTCCTGCGTTTTTGCCTCCTCAATGACAAGGAAAATAGGTTAGTAGTGTTGCCAAAACGTACAACGTCGTTTTGTTGTAAGGTAATCAGTCATGATTCTGCCTTAGTAATCTCCCAAAGTTTGAAGTCAGGATTTCCTTTGAGCTTGCTTATAAGAGATACGAATTGTTAGGCTGTGGACACTAGTACAACCTACTTAGGACGGGAAAGGGCAGGGCGATAGGTACCCGCCGTATTATAGGTGGCCTTGTGATAAATTCCAGGAGGCTATAGTTATGGTTCCAGTTGGTTTTCAGGTTGGCGTTAAGGTTAGATTTAGCAAGGTCTAGCATCCCTGGCACTTGGCACAAAACCACCTGCCATACGGGAGGTACCTCCTTTCTTGCCGTACTGGAACAGGCTATTTTACCTTAGATGTATGGCCCTACTTACGCAAACCTAGCCAAACTGTTGCTGCCTGGCCTCATTTTACTTTCTGACACCTTCACTTGCTCCATCGCAACCCTAAGTGCTCTTTAGTGTATGGACTACTTTTACCTGGCAGCTTTATGGGACAAACAAACGTGGGTTTGCGGCCTCTGGGTTTGGAATGTAAAAGGTACCGTAACCAAATCTTCTGTTGAATTCCTATGTAGACTGGGAGAAATGGCTTGTTTTTTCAACTATATCTGCTGCCCTTCAAATCACTTTGCCGCTTCGCTGTCGTTCGAAAAAAAGGTGTATAAGGGTTCCCACTAGCTTTCTGAACAAATTTACTTGCTTCGTATACACACGCATTTGCTGATACAATACGACCGTCTAGGATATCAGCGTAGACTGAAAACCTGCCGTCTAGCATAAAGCTCTCCAACTCTAAGATTTCAGAATCCACCTCGACGAAGTACCGCACGAAATCACTTGCTCTATCCTTCGGGCACTTTTTTACTTTAACCTAAGGTGTGTTTTTAGAGATAACATACACATAACTTTTGAGATTCCAATCACGTTGAGGAACGGGATCCGGATGCTTCGTTATACGTGAATTAGCATAAGAGCTTGATAGCGATATCGGCTAAGGCCAGAGCGAAATCAAGACTCCAGGTTTTACTCCAATAGTATCCTCTTTTAGGACAATTCTGGCCAGTTTCTAGAGTAGACGAGGAAGTTGTCGGCGCCATTCAAGATCACATAAGAAATGCAGCAGTTTGGGAAACTGACCAAGGTCTAAAATGGGCCTGTAAGTTTTCATGCGCATTGATGTGTGACCGAAGAAACAATCGGCTAAGAGGTCATTTAGTAGATTTTCAAATCATAGTACACAGCTCCAATCAGTCCCAACCATCCTGTGATCAATCGCCGAAGACGGCAAAAAAATATCCGCTATGAAATTCATGTGAATAACCATGAAAAAGTTTTAGGCGGGGCTATTGCGATAAGCAATAAAAAATGAAAGGGAGTTTACCGACGTCAGGAGGGGTCCTAACAAGTACTCTGCAGTGTTTGCACAGTTTCCTTGCGGCATCTCAACCTCGGAACAGGGCGATGTTAAACAACCAAAACTCCAACACGGGCCAAATGTTCAAGAGCTAGGACTCTGAACCTCGGAGTTATCCCGAAACACCTAACCAGGCTTAAGGTCTCCAATCTCCTTCTCTCCTGGTTCCATTAAATATCCTTCTGATTGGCAAGTTCGTGATAGCCGTTTTTGTCCTATTTTAGTCAACTTTGCCATTCCAAAAGAGTGATTTTTCGTGTTCCAGGATTTGGTAAACTCACCTTCTGCAAAGATGGTTTGTATGTTCAGTCAGATAGGTGGAAGTTCAGCTTTCGGCATGGAATCCTCCACAGATATAGATGTAGTGGTTCCATCGGCCTTATTTTGTATCGACTCCGTTTGAAATCAAACAGGTTTCGGAAGGTGCAACAACTTGACATTAACAGACAGACGGGAGAAGTCTTCTTTCTTGCCGATCGTCATAGAGAAGATAGAATATGATGTTGATGAGATCTTCAGTCTTGTTGACCTCTGAGTGACGATTACCATCCATAATTCGGCGATTGTGGGTGTTGACTTGGTGTCAGAATGCCACGTTGATCAATGCTTTTTTTACACGTCAACAAGTAAAACTGTTGACTGGCCACCTTTTAATGGTGTCATAGCTGCGAAACCCCTGGGTGAGTATTATTTTGGTTTTTACGAGTTTGGTCAAGCTAACGGAGGATTACATAAGCCTTCGCCACCCGTGTGCTCGTCGGGCCATCGATATTTACTACCCGTGTGGTGGAAAAAAGCCTTCACGTCACGTCCACCGTCCTAGATTAATATTTTGGACGCAAAGCACATGATGCACTAGTATGAATTATGTAACGGCTCTGCTAGGCTGACTCGCGTTCTCGACTCGCATCCTTCTTTTTCCCCATTTACGCTGTTTTTGTCGGCGTTGACCGAACGCTGGCCTACAGCGGATACTCACTTTATTCGTGTTTAAACACTGGATGACGAGTAACGATTAGCGCAGCTGCTCTCTAGTGGGAGAATGAGACGACGGGTCATAATTGTGGCGGTTCAGATGCATGTTCCGCCTGTCTCTTTTCCCTGTTCGTCCCCCTAGCTGACTGCTCTTCTGCTTCTTCTTCTTCTTCTTCTTCTTCCCCCGGGTCCTGCCATCCTTTTCACCCTCTTCCCTACTCAACGGACTGAGTGCGACGAAACAAAGCATACTCTTCACACCCTGAGACGCTGCTCCTGTTGTTATTGTTTTTTGTCACCTTTGCTGCCGCCGCCGCTGCGCCGAAGATGCGAACGTTGTCGTAACTCACATATGAAGCGAGCATACAGCGGCAAATTTCGCCCAACTCCCAAGACGTACACCCTTTGATTGGTTAAGTGGTGCAGACTAAGTTGTGCGCGGTAAACTGACGAAAAGATAATTTTGTAGGCCTTGTAAGGCAGACCTTTAATGAACAGAGGTTGAGAAATGCAAGTGGCCAAGGTGAGAGAATAGCCTCAATGGCCCAAGAAAGGGTATCGCAGATAAATCTACGTAGAAAAAAGGGCCTGTCTTAGAAGCACCTTGACACTGACCAGGACGTATGATAAAATTAAGCGAGCGTGGTAGTGAATCCACTAAAGTACAGAGTAGTTCGCTTCCTGAAACGGAGTCATGAATCCTTTGTTTGGTAGTTAAGCCGGTTGGCGTTGGGGTCTGACGGGGAACAGATACCGCGGGCGCTTTGCCTGGTATACCCTGTGGTTAAGATAAAAGCAATGCTAATAGCTGTCACATGAACAGAGGGAAGTTTCATGTATGGAACGGATATTAGGTAACAGCAGCAGATGATCACGTGTCACCCATCCTGTCTAAAGTAGGCACAATTAACGGAAGCTGTCATCATCGATGATTATGCCTCTTGTTAGTATGATTAGTTCGATGGTGGGATTAGAGGGAATTGTAGCCTATTATGGCTAGACAAACACACAGCTTCCTAATATGTTGGATTTCTCATGCTTATTTTCTAACCCTCTCTCTCTGTATCAGAATTGACCCCTTCGCTAGATATCGGTAGAGAATTCAACATAGTCTGTAGGACAGGTATAACTGGCGACTATCGGCTTTTTGCGAATGACCGTCGCTAGTGTGCGTTACCATCCTGTAGCAAGCGAGATGTTAGTGCGTATTGTGTTTATTGTATGCAGAAATTTCTGCGCGCCATGCCCTGATTTCTCATGTCTGGTCGAAGACGACTTAGCTGACTCGTTCGTGAACATAAGTCTATGTTCGTAAAGTACAACCTTCTCTGTACTGCACACATGCAATGCGTTCTACCAATTAAGATAATAGCGACTTTCGGATACGAAGAGTACGCTGACTCAATATTCACATTCATGACGAACTCGCCAGGTCAATTTTTCCGGACAAGGCTTATGCCCACATTTGTGACCCAAAGTCACCATACATGCAAGTAGCTTTCAAAGCTGACAGCATATTGCGGAAGAGATGTGGCATAAGGAACTAGACATCAAAGGGTCATTAGGTGAACTGAAAGAGTTTCAGTAGGCGCATAGGTGCCGAATGTGACTGGGGATTTTAATGGCCCAGTGCTTAAAATGTATTATGGTAAATCTAAATGGTTAACCCGATACCAGATTGTGAAAAATTTCGTGTTCTAATCGAAGTCTATTTAATCTACTTGGAAGATAAAGCATGTTCGTTCCACCTCGTGTTGCAGCTTTATCAAGAACCCGATACGATGGAACGTTACTCCAAAGTGGATTAAAATTCCTGATCACAATCAGTGGACTGTCGAGTTTGTAGCCTAGTGATGGTGCATTAGACCGTCAAAAATCCCAGCCTCAAATCTCAGGATATCTAAGTTTGGGGTTGGTGCATGGCTGGCTCACGAGATTAATAAACTAGAAATGACAGTTTTTGTCTCTCTTTGCCCGAGCGTCGTTTTTCCAATTGTATTGCTTTCCACTATGCGACCCACTATGACGGCCGCTAATAGAGCGCCAAGTCAGAACCGAGAAAACATCCAGGATCACAGTTTATAACAGAGGATAGCCAGTTGTACATGGAAAATTTAGTGCTATTGTTGTCAAAAGTGCTCTTCATAAATAGTCTCTGTTGGATCTAGATGTACTCTGTGTGTGGTTTTGTTCAAAAACAGAAGGTTGCCTAATTTGGCCTTCATCCGAGTCGTTAGTTATAATCAAAGGAACGTTGTCGTTTCAGAAACGAAAGTTAACCTGAAAACAATTATAACCCAACATTTTGCCGGTCAAAAATATTTTATGCAGCCATTCTACGAACCCCGCACGAAATATTTCGTACATAGCTCTGACTTGGAGTGTGTTGATGTATTGGGTGTTGGTTTCGCAGTTAGTGATCGATCTCACGAAATGTTGGCCTAAATCCTGAAATACGTTTTCGATTAGGAAGAATTACTTAGGTGGTGTTGTAATGTTAATTATTACGCGGAATAATCCCATAATATTTAGATTTGCCAGGATGTCGGATTTTGGATGAATTTTCTTCTACATCCTGTGATAGCATTACTCGGCAAACAATGACTACTTAAATAGTATGCGCGTTTTCCATTTATTTTCGATGGTCCTATGCATTCGAATACATTTTTATAGAGAACATGCAAAAAATATGATTTTTCTCGCTCATTTGGCAGAAAATCACGTCGTCTTTACATTGTACATTTGCAGAAGGAGTATACGTAGGTTTTGGAAATTTTTTTAAATTCCCGGATAATATTGAGTCAAATCAGGCGTTGATTTAGCGTTCAGTGACTTCAATCTACAAGGCGTATATTTTCCGCGTAAGGAAAATCATGTTATTCACTGTGCCTTTAAGAAGATACCATGTAGAGTTCATAAAATTTTGCAAAGGATGCGGACTTTGTTGTAAACTTTATGAGGCGCATTAATAACCGGACAGGTATGTTGCTGTATGAATTAGCGCTGCACAGTCTTAAAAACTATCATAATTCGAAACTTTTGAAACTGAAAGATGCCCCCTTTTCGAGTAAAATAGTAAAGAAGACGTAATTTCTTACTCAATGAATAAATGAAAGCCTATTTTTGTGCATATTGTCTTTAAAATATATTTGAGTATATTAAGCCTTTTAAAATAAATGTGAAAGTGCGTACTATTTAAGTAGTAATTTCTTCCGAGTGCGCATTCCACAAGAGGTCAAAAAGAAGTGCTTTCAAGAGTTGGCATTCCAAAGAGTTCGAAATATAATATGATTAAGCCACATGTTAATTGGCATTACAACCACACCTAAACAAAAGCGCATTCCAGAATTTCGGCTAGCATTTTATGAGATCGGTCACTGATTGTATAGCCAGATGCTTAAAATCGCTCAGCGATGAATTCCCATGAATTCGGGTTCCCCCATCCAAAATAAGTTTGTTACTGTGGCTGAGTCTTACTATAAGGGGAGCTACTAAAAAACCTGCATTTATTCAGTGGTATTACACATACTTTCCGTCCAGAGTGCTTGCAGGATTTGCTTAACAAAGGTAGATTAAAGATTTAGACTTAACTACCACCTAAACGCTTAAATTCTGATCGTTGGCCTTTTCTTCAACCTATAATTAATATTTTGGAAGTTCACTGTGCTGGTTATAACCCCTTAAAATGTAATAGCTTGAATTTGATCTTCCTTTTCATGTAGAATCAATAATATTCTCATAGGCGTCAGTGGATTTAATTCCAAAACCTGTATGCATAAATGATATCCACCCACTTATTGTCCATCTTCGCGCCCCTTGTGGATAATTATACTTAACTGATCACGGACTTGACTGATGGATCTTCGACTTTACACAAGTGTGGCCTCAATTACGAGGTCGGCCTGATCAACCTTCAACTTATGATCTTGTCCCGACATGTGTGTTGGCTATGCACGGTCGGGCGTCCATCATTTAAATATGGCAAACAATACTTAACGCGTCTTACCATGGCTCGTCTACGCTGGAAACTTCTTGGAAGTCGTCGGTCGCCATCGAATAGTGCTGAGGATCGGTGTTGCACTAGAGCAAATGATGGCTATCTGGCACCAACTGAGGAAGTCGGACATCGCCGCCCCGTCTGTCGCAGTCACTTACAGAACGAGTCATTCGATAAGTCAGGGCGATTGCTCTGTCGCGATCGCCAGTACGAGCATTTGCTACAACTGTTCGGCAATCGACGACTTACATGCAGGCTGCCACCGTGTCGCAACTGCCTCCTCTTCGCACAGCTGAGTTCTAATGCGAACAAAACCCATGCTTCGACGGACAAATCTCTCTTTTATCAAGTACTGCCCAAAGTAACATCTCCTTGTCAGCATGTTGGCCTGCGGAGAGACACAGGAGTCATGTCGCGCCTGGAAACAAGAATGATTGTGACGCCGGATATGACTAGCAGCAAATTTTGTGCACGAACAAGATTTCTTACAAAAAAGATGGGTATTTTAGCCAAAGCCCCCAACCCGTGGTCTCACAGATGAAAGTTGGCTAGGATAAAAATAGAACTTCCCGGAAAATTATCACAAGCTTTCGTTAGGTACGTACTTTAATAATTAAAGGCTTAAGAAGGGTTTACATAGGAGATATTGAAACTTACGCGCTTTCAGTACTTTGTTGGCTGTCAATGTAGCCGAAGTCACATCGCTCGGAAAAATGCCACACTTTTATCTTAATGAAACCCGCATAAAACGCAGGACGTGCGCGTAAAGCTCGCTCGGCACTTTGGGAGGGAGAGAGTCAAATTTCCTTCGCACCGCCACTTATCTCAACCCCAACATTTCCAGTAATTGTTCACTTAATCGCATTTATGATGTGGAGCCATGGATTTTAGATCCCCGCCTTACGAATCGCTTTCGATATCCCATAAATCCGAAAGCCGGAGAGGTCTGAGTGATCGGAAAGAGCCGCGTAACTATAATTTTCCGAGAAAACGTTACCCAAAATAAGCCGAACAGATAATTGTTATTATTATTTCTGAATGCCAAGTTCTGGAAACTGCCATACTAGATTTTGTATGCGCTACGAGGACGCACAGACTACTTTCCAGATTCTTCCACTCGTGCCCCAGTCAGTCAACAAATTACGTCCCTGATCATGTTCCGGCGACGCTCTGAGCACGCCTGCAGTGTGCATTGGCATCAAAACCACCCTAAGCAGCAATAATCCTTCTCCGAGTTTTTGAAGCCTAAGCGGCCAAACGAAGCTTTTTATGCCAGATTCGGCAGTGGGAAGCACTTGGAGGTTCCATGACCAAGTGAACAGGAAGGCTTGTTAAAGGCAGCGTAGACGGCTACAAACGATTGGATGACGGCAGACGGCGGCAAGGAGTTGACTGGGACTCCGGGGAAGATCAGACTCCATCTTCAACGGACCTACGGTAAACAGCCGCACCCCCCACCCTTCCGACCTGGAAGGGTAACCGCGCGTGAAGAGGCGAATCTAGGGCAGCAACAGGTATAGCAATAAGGATGACGGAATTTTGAGGACAACCGAGAAATTAATCTGTTTATGCGTTGCCCTGCCCCACCACGCATCGGCTTCCACCATTTCGGAAGTCCCTTCTTTCTGACTCGCAGACGTGTTGGCTGGTTGACCTTGTTGCACCAAATCCATGGTAAATCCGACGCCTTAGAAACCGTGGCCCGAACGGTTAATGAAGGGCACTTTCTGTTATGGTTACTCCTATTCCATCTGGGAGATGGGGTTGGGGCGAAAATAAATCCCTCAAGGCCTTACAGTACACCAAGATCGATGATATACTCAAGATCGTCCTCTGTATAGTCTGATCCTTGCCTCTGGAGTCTAGGAGAAATTAAGGCAAACATTTATGACAATGACGCAAAACTCTCAGCGACTGTATGCTACGTCACATGAAAGTCAGAGATGATGGTGATTACAAAAATCGATAGAAAAACGTCACCTCTTATCACGTATGGTAGCATCCACAGGACCGTAGGCTGCTCGGAAGGTCTAATAGTTTTCATAGTTGGATTTACGCTGGGCGAAATTTCCGATTTCAACTCGTGGGGTGTTAGATATTGACCAGAAAGAATAAGATTTGTTGGAATTCCGAATTATCGTCTACGAACACAGGAGTTGCCTGCAAAGAGGAAAACTTGAAATAATGTTGGGCTGACTATATCAAAGTTGTTGTTATCTTCAGGGAGAAAAAGCGTTTAATGTCGGTCTCATTTTCCGATGGTCGTCCTTCGCTGTTATCAGCAGACGATCTTTAGGGATCTTCCATTTTGGCAACCGGCACTCATTCCTACAGTGAGTGACCGATCTCATGAAATGTTGGCTGAAATTCTGAAATGCGTTTTCGTTTAGGATGGAATACTGATTAACTTAAGGCCTACTTTTATAACATTTTGGACTCGGCAGGATGTCGGCTTTTAAATGCACTTCTTTTTAATCTCCTGAAGAGAGCATACTCGGTAACAAAATGACTACTTAAGTAGCATGCGTTTTTCCCATTGATTTTCGATGGTCTTGGAAATTCAAATATATCTTATAGAAACCATAAACAAAAATATGCTTTCTTTTAGTCAATCAATAGAGAATCACGCCTTCTTTATATTTTATACTTAAGGAAGAAGTATAATTAGGTTTTAAAAAAGTCCAGTGAAATCGACCTGTGCGCAGAATGTTCGTTGACAGTGTACATGTTGTGAGTCGAAGACAGCTCAGACTTGCGCGCCGCTCTGTGGGCTTTGCCAGCGGCGACCCTTCCGACTTCGTAGATTACTGCTCCAGTCTTCACTGATTTCTATTAGACTGGTCGATTTTGGACGAGATCCTTCCAGGTCTTCGTGCTGACTTGCAGTTGCTTGTGAGAGCTTTTCAGGGTATCACCACAGCATCGTTATTCACCTTGTCGACACGCCCCTCTAGCGGCATCGCTATCGATGAGTCTCTCGGTTAGGCGTTCGTCATCCACGCTCACTAGTTGACCTCCCCAGCGCAGTCGCAGTTGCACCAGCATAGCGTGAACGCTGAGAATTTCAGTTCACTCGAGGACTTCTGTGCCCGCGACCCTGCCCTGCCACCTTAACTTGAGTATTCCGCGGAAACAGTCAAGGTTTGATGTACAGGTAGGATCGTCGTCCATTTCAGACTGCGATCTGTGGCTGACTAAACGTCTAGCTGGCTTCCGGAATCCGGTGGGCCACATCGTCGTCGATCCTGACATCTTGTGAGATTGTGCTGTCTGAGCATGCATGAGTGGTCACAGTGACAAGATGAGTCCCACTGCCGGAGAGGTGGGGTTCCCCGTAGTCCGATTGATTCATAACCACCATATTTTCCATGCTGATGGTCAATCCGAAGTTGGCGCAGCCAGAATCGAAGACGTCTATGTTCCTTTTTGCTGCCGCTTTCGCCGTTTTGTTGAGTGCACAGTCATCCGCAAACATCAGGTCGTGGATGCTGGTCTGCAATGCTCTTGAGCGTCCATGCATAAGCCATGCCTTGAGCAGCCGTCCATTTAGCCAATCGGAAATGTTGACTGCTGATCGCTACTCACGGTAGGCGTCTATCAGCACCGAGGAGAACATGAAGCCGAAGACCCTACTTCACCTCATGGACCACTGAAAGTGTTTCCGAGGCCGTCCGATTGTTATCCAAAGCCGCACTGGCTTTCCGGAAGAAGTTACTGTTACAGACAGCCGTCGAGACTATCAGGAAGGGTACGAATGAAGGTCATCCAGGTAGTGTTGAGCATCGCGATTTCTCCGTAATCATCAAAGATTCAACGATTACCCTTGCGACGGTAGACGTGTACTGTGATGCGTCCCTAGAATCCCGAGGGACTTTACCTTGCCACCAATCTCAAGAAACAGCAACGCGAGTTTCTCCATCAGCCGAGGGCACCGTGCTTGTAGAGTCCGGCCGCAAATGCTTCGGACCCTGGTGTTTTTTACTGGAGAGTTGTTGTACGGCTCTGATTGTTTCTGGGAAGGAAGGCGGGAGGTCCCGGTCGTTGTTCCCCTGCTCCTGGGAAAGTTTATTAATAGTGGTATCGGAAACTGTGGACGGCCGATTAAGGACGCTTCTGAAGTACTAGGTCCAACGCTTCAGATTTTTCGGCCTTCCTGTAAGGGGCCTTTTTCCGTCGAAGCTGAGCACCGACCAGGTTCCTTTGATGTGGGGACCGTAGACTTCTTCGACAGAGACGGAGAATTTCTCTGTGACGTGGCAGTCAACATCTTCTCGTAGTTGATTGGTTCAGCAATCCAGCCGGACGTCCTGCATCTCCTGAAGCTTCTGTTGTAGCAGGCGGCGACATCAGAAGTACGTTACCCTGTCTCCGTCTGTTCTGCCGTTCACCTACGTTTTTTGCAGCCTATTATCCTCAGCGGGCATATTGCGGATTTCTTCGTCGTTGCCGTCAAACTAATCCTGCTGTTGACAGTGTGGTCGACCGAAGACTCCAGGGCGGTCGGACGAATAATGCTCCGCAGTCAGCGTCAAAGTGTCTTCGAGGCAGCTTTGCAGTCCAAAATCTACCGTTTTTCACGGCGCTGAACCAAGTAACTACTGAAGTCGAGGCAGTGAGTAGGCAAATTCAACAGAACAGTATTTACCTTGTGGTGACCGTCTGTCTTGTAATTTTCTGTGAGGTTGCAATTGAGGTTTCCTCTTGGGGGTGACGAAGCGGTGGTTCATCCAGCGGTTGACGTCGTATACAGACGAAATACAGGAAATATTGGGGGTCTTTATTACTGATTATGAGGGGATCTGTCTAAAATGATTTAGACAAACTGTGCAATGCAAAGATGTCTTGGGCACGCCCCGATTCCGGCTCTTAAATGCGTTTCGTTCCAGGCGACTATGCAAACTGTAATCACAGAATAAATGTTGTTCAAGGAATTTTGACTTACTTACAAATTCAAATATATTTTGTGGCACACACGCATAAAAGTATATCTTCCTAGATTTATTTGACAGTAAATCACGTGGTCCTCAAGTTCTACTTCCGCTTTCAATAGTTTCTAATCCTGAGTTACCTGATTTACCGTTACGATTGCATTTATGGTTTCCAAACTACAAGTTGAAAACGTTCCATATGATGTAAAGCATATATTCTTTCATGACATGTAAGGCTCATGAGATTTCACAAGGCATTTAAACTGTTGCATACTTTGTAAGAGGCATTACTAAACGGACAGATGCGAGGACATCCGGATGGAAATTCCATGATCTTAAACATTCCATTTTCAAAAAACTTTTTAGGAAATAAAGTAACCGCTTCTAAGTACAAAATGTGATGTTTTTTGCTGTGAAATGAGCACGAGGAAAGATACTTTTGTGCGTAGTTTATGCAAACTTTATTTGGATTTATAAGCGCGTCGGAAGTCAATGCAAACAGGCTCATACCACGTTAGTAGTCGATCTTTACAGGATGTGGTTTTTGCAAATGGCCGAAAAGAGACGCATTTGAAAGCTGGCATCTTGGTGTGACTGAAACACCTTTGGATTACGCTCTGTGATAATCAATGCTAAAACCCCATTTAATTAATAAAAATTTAATAATAATTTAATAAATAAATTATAACTGCAAACGGATTTCCGAATTTCCGTTAACATTTCATGGGGTAAGTCACTTACCACAAATAATTTAGCTTCCACTGAGCGAAATTCATCCCGAAATGCAATATTAGTTCTATTCAGTTTAAACGTTATAAAGTTACTGACAACAGTAACATGAACATCTTTGATGCCACAATTTATATTTGGTAGGTTCAGTGATTTATATCCATTAGCAAAACCCTTTGAACATCCAGTAATTTACTTAGTATTCTAAATCACAAAAGAACTCACGAGAATGTCAGCGGAACATAGCATAAAACCTCGAAACTCCCTCGGTACATTTACCAATCTAAAACAGACCGAGAGCATTTCTGATAATCGTGAAAAACCGGCAACATAATCTTGATCGTCTGTAATTTGTCCGATGAACGAGACACTTCTCATTAAAGGAAATTACGGAAAATCGACGACTTGACTAACAAGAGAAAGGGAAGCTACGTGACGGAAACAAACGATTTCGCCTAAAGTCGCATCGGGAGTTGTACTTGAATGAAGGCGAAATGTCGAGTTCCAGGTGTATGCATAAGTGAAGAAGAAGAGTCGAGCACCGGAACACTTCGGTTATTGTCCTGAGCTTTCAGACTCGTACAAGAGTCCATCGTCAGAAGTTGTGGCAGAAACAGAACAAGCGGCAGTTATAAGGCATGTAGGCCCAATCATCGACCGACGGCGCACGACTGGAGGTGACTACGCAGGACTCTGTACGCCGGCTCCAGATAGATAAATCAACTGACCGAGTTCTCACCCGAGGCCCAGGCTTCAAGCAATTCTCGGCCTGTTTTGTTTCCGGCGTGGGCGACTATTTTGGTGGCTGCGAAGTCAAACTCGTGACCCATTTCGTAGGTGTGGGCGGGCACTCGTGATAATGCGTCGCCCCGCCGCACAGCCAGCTTATGTTCGTGTATGCGCGATCCGAGCATGCGCCAGTCTGTCCTGTGTAGTTACAAGGACAATTTTGACACGGAATGCGATACACTATTCCAGATTGCTCTTCAGGCTTTAATCGGTCTTTGATCTTCATGACCCTATTACACATGGTGGCTTTGGGGCGGTGTGCGATTCCAACCCCTAGCTCCGCAGCAATGCGCTCGGCCGCTTCTGAAACGACCTTGATGTATGACAGAGAATGCCATATCGTCGGTGGTGTTGATGTTCGAGTTCTCTGGTGGCGACCGCGTAGACAGAGACTTATGAATGCCCTCGGATAGCCATTTTGCACAAACTGGTCGCGGAGATAACGGGCCTCACGCGCTCTATCTTCCAGTTTGCTGCAATGAGTTTGGATCCGTTTGAAGAGCGTCTTCACACAGCTTCGTTTGTGAGCCACCGGATGGTTGCTGTGAAAACTGAGAAGCTATGTGGCGTTCTTTGCCTTCCTATAAACCGTCGTTTCAAGTTCACCGTTAAGGTTTCGTCTGACAAGCACATTCAGGAAGGGCAACTGCTGTTCCTGTTCTTTTTCCGTCGTAAATTTTATATCAGGGAAGACTGCGTTGAGCAGGCTGTTGAAATGTTTTAGCATGTCCTTCTTTACGATGATGAACGTGTCGTCAACGTAACGTCGCCAAAACACCGGTTCATGTTGGAGGAAGGCAATCTTTTCTAACTCCTGTAGGACCAGTTCTGCCACTAAACCCGAGATCGGTGAGTCCATTGGGGTTCCCTTGATTTGTTCATAGGTCTCTCCCGCAAAAGTGAAGAAAGTTCGTTGGTAGAATTCAAACAGCCTCATGAGGTGTTCAATTTTGAGGGCATTCTGAGTCTCATCATCATTTGTACTGACTGGGCTACGGTAGACGCGTCTGCTGGCTGTGTAACTCAACTGATACACTGTTCTTGTTGGACTGATAAGGGGCGTCCGTCCGTCCGTTTGAATTATTTACCCGAGTTAATTCCGGGAGACGACCGTTCGATCCAGTCTGGTAGCGTAAGTTCCATGGCTATGGGAGTTATTAATTTTCCCCAATCTGTATCCATTTAAAAAAGTTGTTCCTTTATAAAGAACGTGCCTTTCCTTTGAAAGTGGCCTCTCTTTTTCCCAATTATGAGATATGTCTTCACGAGTAGTCCGTCCGTCCAACGTTGGACGAAATGGAAAGAGTCACTGGACCTTGCCTGCTGGTTGCTATTAATCTATCTAAAGTTATAAGGCCGACAGAGAACCCGCTTTTCCCCTCTTTCCCTTATTGACCAAAGCATTCTCAAATCTCTTAGATTTTTGTCCCTAATAATTATTTTTATTATCTTGAGATGTTGCTGCTTTATCATAACATTTTTGAACGCGCGGGGCTAAGGATTATTCAGGGATGGTTAAGTTATTAGCCCTTATCCTATAATTATCCGGCTTAATATCTTCACACTCTCCTTCGCTTCTCTCGAAACTGAAATAACAATCATAAATCCTGATAAGCAAATCAGGCTTGAAAATCTAAAATAAAAATTCAACGTGATTTTAACGTGGAAGTATAACCAGGAAGTTCTATTTTCCTTTGGCTGCATTTCGAGTTAGAGGGAATAACTCTGTTTTTATTTACCTTAATAATTTTAGAACAAACAGCGACAAAATGCACCCTATATGCATGACTGATGGAAATGATATTTCTCAGAGGGAGACAGAGTGATAGAGGTCCTTTAATGTCCCTCAGTCATCCATGCATTTGGAGTTTTATGAAGTAACTTTTTTCATATATGAACGAAAATCAGCGGAGCTGTCTTTCTCGCTAAAATATGTTACATGATGGATACGATTAATCTGTTCGTTAACGTACCGGCCACTAACTACGGAAACGGCATGCATTACTAACCGAATTAACTAAATTCCAAGGTACGCCGAACACAAGTGGCGTCTACACCCCAACACCTTCAGTGAGTTCTGCCCACAGAAAATTAGATAGAAGTGGATTATCATCTGCCAGTTCTTTATCTTTGATGACTTTCAGAGTTTCCAAGGAGACCGTGCATATAACGAACGCAGGGAAAATCTTCCCATAGACTCCTGTCCGGTTATCAGGGTAGGTTGGTCAGCTCCACTCTCGTGTGACACTTTGATTATTTCATAGATGTTTTTGGTACTCACAGAAACCAAGCACTTAGGAGGAAATGTGATGAAACCAGAGATAGTGATAGCCATTCTATTCTCAGGCAGGCTGATTTGCAATACTTGAACCGCTAAGGGTGGCTAAATTAGAAAGCTCTAGTCGGTTGCTCTAGGTAACACATTGGCGTGCAGTGTTACAGAGATCAACCGCCCTATTCTTTTCAAATGTATGTATAATTGGAATAGATAGGTGGGCGGTACACGCATATTATCAAGAGTATTCTCTCTCAGAGTCTTTGGTATCCGTAACATGCCACTGGAGTCTACGCTGAGTAAGCAGTTTTTCTAATGCGGATGTTAAAGAGCATTCGCCCAACCAAGAGAGGTACTTAACTAAGTGAACTTGCAGTTTTTTTCAAAAAGAGCTCTATCTGAAAGCCCAGTTTCACGTATTTTGACCTAAACAGCCTAACTTGCTTCCTGTACTGTTTATTCTAAAGGAAATCAGTTCTCCTTGATGCCGAAATCGCCTTTGAAAAGGGGGAGAGGTTCAGCAGAGCAGAGTTACGTTTCTAGCTTTTCGGAAAGCCAGATCGGCTCATCATTGCCAAAATATTATATGCGAAATTTCGACCAGAAATTCAAATAACTTACCTAGTTGTTTGGTCTTGAGCTGGTCGCTTTTCTCCATGTCCCAGCACTGTGGCGAATTCCTAACTAGTTTGAAGTTTACTTGCGTTATTAGTCATCCCTTCGATAGAGCCCCCTCGGGAACAGTTCGATCTTGTGGTCCCTCTGTTTCGCATTCGGATGAGTTTGTTATTGGACGGTGTCTGGTCGGTTTTCTTCAATCCCCTGTGGCCTCACCTTGGGCTTTGTGTAAATCACGACTTAGGGCTTTGTGAGTCGTGGAAGGTCACTATGCGTCAGTGACTCAGTCTGTTTTTGAGCGGCCTCTGCCTAGAATGGTCGTTCTTAGAAAGTCAAACGTATGATCAGCGTCTCCAGTGTGCGTTGCAAGCTGATAGTTCGGGGCTAACTTCCGAGTTACCAGCTTATGCTCTACTAGACGGGACTGCGATTTTCGTCCGGTTTCCTGATGCACTAGCAGTCCTTATCATTTTAACATACCTTGTAGACAACTTTTGATGTTGCGATGCGTGTCACTGTGTACCTAGATCGTATCAGACGGTGACGAACTGTTGTCTGGCGCCGATGGGTGAGTTATAACAATCGAGCAACCCCTAGGGCACGCCACTAACAAAGCGAACGTCCTTCCAGACCTCTAATTACTACTCCTTCCCAATCGTCTGTTAGTCTGGTGCCCGCTTTCCTCGATAAAATGGCCTGATCATCCATTGGTTACGGAGCAGTAAGAACAGTATAGCCGCTCAGCTCCTTTGTCGGCTGACATACTGCGGCGCGTTTCAACCCTTTGTAATTGAATGCGGACATAGCTACGTTTTGAAACAGTGTGATGGTTGTCGAAGTGTAATGCGTCGTCTGTTGCGTTGAAAGTGGTCCCACACTCAAGGACTGTAAATTATGTGATGCTGAAATGATTAAAGAGGAGGATGGGAACGAGGGCAGCAAACGCATTGTCCGCATTTAGTGGTCCCAGTTTTGTCAATTTAATTGACAACAGTCTATCCGTTTTGATATGTATTTTTCTGTTACTTTGAAAATAGTCTCCCCAGTATCCTTCGATTCTTCACCCGCAGCATCTAAGAAAAATGACTTATCCCGACCGATTTCGGGATCGCAACATTTTCGTCTTCAGTATCAACTGTAAAGTGACACTAGTCATGCCTCTGCCGTATAGCACCAAAGTTTCCCTTGCTAGCGCAAGATCCACAGAAGGTTCTAAGGTCACACATCTTTGGGTCGCTTGGTACGAAGTTCAGTCGCATAGTTGACGACTACTAACTCAAAATGTGCTCAGGTTGGCGAAGTTTGGAGTACTAAATCGACAATTTAGGATTTAGAAACGGCTCGCTATGGTCCTACTGACTCACGTTAGCAGGTGCTCACAGAAACCAAGCACTTAGGAGGAAATGCGATGACGCCAGAGATAGTGATAATCATTCTATTCTCAGGTAGGCTGGTTTGCAATACTTGAACCGCTATGGGTGGCTAAATTAGAAAGCTCTAGTCGGTTCCTCTAGGTAACACATTGACGTGCAGTGTTACAGATATCATCCACCCTATACTTTTCAAATGCCAATCTCTCCGCGCGACAAGTACAATAACTGCGTTGGGCCTCTAGATGAGTGAGTAGGCAAGCATGAAAAAATAATATTACGTATTTTGACTTTTACGTAAACATTGGGAGGACAGATCGCAGGAACGTCCAAAATCCCTATCTCTAAAGCAGTTGTCATCTGAGAGCGTAGAGGTAACAGGCGTTTCACCCAAATTTCCAACTTTTATAGGCGGGAGAGGGACTAATGGAATTTTTATGCGTTGATTTATGGGCTGGCGCTGCTCAGAGAAGGGGGTCCCACCGTGAGCCGCACTGTCCACTTTATAGCGGGCTAGTGCCCTGGCAACCAGAGCTGTCCTTTTGACCGGATGGTTCGCCATTGAATTGTCTAAATGGTAACGGACGCTCCAGACTGCCAGACCTATGTGAAGGCGCGGGGATGTAGACGAGATGGTTCTTGTTATGTTTTTTTTCGGCCGTATATCTTGCACACACAAGCCACAGTCAGCCTACCGACGGTATGTTTTGAGGTCTACTTTCAGAGCACCTTTTCTGGCCTGTTTCTTTAACGCACATAAAAATGTTCAGTCGTAAGCTCCATTCGCACACCCTGCAATGTAATAAGGGGGATAATGAAAGACACAGAAGAAGGTTAAGAAAAAAAGGGTTCTATCTCTGGGAGAATAACTCTATTTACCCGCCATGTGAACCGCTGCTCAATTTTGTCGTCCAGCGGTGGTCAAATCCCTGAAATTTGTCTCACTGTTCGGAGGTTGCAGTTTAATTTGTGAATTATAGGCATGTCATCCTGGTGTAAACGTGGAAATTCGTTCCGACCGCTGCCTGATTTATTAGCCGGACAACAGGATTCCTTTAGCTTACGGACTGTTTTACTTCAAGATCATTAGCTGAATATCACCGAAGGCAAAGTGGGAGTCAGAATCCATTAGGTGGTTAGTAGGACTCATCACTGCAATTTTTTCAACCTCCAAATATAAGCTGGAAGGCGAGTTTGAAACGCGATGCTAAGAAATCCACTTTACGGGGAATTAAAGCTCCCTATTTTTCTTTTGTTTTGGGTCGACGAATGCGAGTTTTCATCTCGATTCGGAGTAAGACTGCGACCACTATTTCTAGATTAGACAAATACCCTCTGTGCATGCCACTGGGCTCCTGATAACGCGCAGCGAAATATTTCAGATTAATTTGACACTGTACTATGCAATTTAAATGGTTAGTTGTGCACACTGAAAGTGGTTAGGCGCTCCAAAGTTTGAGAAGTACTTAACATACAGTCAGCATGACCCGAGTGTCGAAATCTGTCCTCTTCGCATCATGCTCCTTCGTCTGTGATCGGAGTGAAGAAATGCGCACTTAGCTCTGAACGTGCGCGTAGAGGCAATAGTTTGTCTCATAGTTCAGGTAATTACGAATGAAGAGCTGAAAATGTCTTGGAATGCACCATGCGGGATGCTAATATCCCGTTCATTTTAGTCCTTCCAAGCAGACTCAGGTCGTGGACGGTTAAAATCCAACACCGCCTTGCACTCTGTTCTTAGCTCATCGAATTAACGATCCTTGGTTGTATCGCTTTATATCAGCAGGGTTGCGCGCCTTATTTAGCATATTTTTTCGAAACAACAGTTCATGATTTCATGAGGAAATAAAACTACGAAGATATTCTATCGCGACTTGTCGACCCACCAAATGCCTTCACCCAAACTTCGCGTGTTCTGGCCAATAACTCTGCGGTTATACATAGAGAGAAAAATAGTTATATGTGTAGACGGACGCGGGGATCTGCTTCTGAAATCGGAACCATGACACCGCCCTTGCTCGATTAGTAAGGCAACGTAGCTGTTGCAGATGACGCTCTATTTCAAAAGCAAAGCTTACATACTGTAGGTAACGTAGCTCATGCGACTTCGGTCAGAAATGGTTACTAAAGTTTGACTGTAATATTGAGTATCATGTAGCAGATTCCATAGATTCTGCAGCAGGATGTCGCCTTAGGAGTGTGCTTTTTTCCGATAACGCGTAAAGATCACTCTCGATAGAGATGACCACATAAATAGTATGTCCGTAGTCCACTTTTTTGCTGCCCTTACTCATAAAATACCCTTTTTTGAACATAATTTGTATTGCAAATGTCTTCTTTAAATTTTCTGCCCGATAACGGGTAACTTTCGGTTTAAAACGAGTTTGCACTCATCAGAGCTTTTGTGACCACGAAATGCCTTTTCAAATAGCGTCATGTTTGTCCGTCAGTTAATGCCCTGTGGGAAGTATACGACGTAGTCCACATCCATTACATTGTCTTATGAGCTATGTATGGCACCTCCCTAAGGAAATGGAGAGAACGTTATCTTCCACAAAATAAGCGCAAAAAAGAACAGTTTTGCGCGGCCTCTTAATATAGCATGCTTGAATTTATGTGGCCATTGAAAATCACTGGAGAAAATTCATATTACTTCAATATTCATTTTAGAGAAATTTTGTGTGACCAGAAAGAAATGAGAGGGATAAAGAGAGGAATTCGCTTTATTTCAAAAGCATGCATCCAAAAATTTCAGCAAAAAATTCGTTTCATCAACTATGGGCAGTAAATAAGTTAATAGATTATTCCAGAATCAAAAACTTTAATACAAAAAGGAACGGTTGTTTTGAGGACAGTTCAAGTCTTAGCTTCTGTATTTCTATCTCTTCACACGTAAGATAGCGCGCCAGGAAAGGCAATACAGAAGCTCGAAAAGCCGATGTGCGACCAGACATAAGTCGGAAGCTGCAGCGCATCGGACGGGAAGACTTCACAGAAATAAGATCAGAATGCAAGGGATGGGCAACGTCATCTATAATCCGACCAGTAAATTGGTTGACCGTATTGAAATGTTGTTGTAGGATAATAACGACTAAAAAACAAGAAAAAACAGCGGTAGGAGGGAGCATTAGGAGAACTCGCTTTAAAATTAAAAGATCTTTTTTGGGCAAAGCAGGAAAAAGGACAGGAGAGCAGAATAGGATAAAAGGCAGAATGCAGGCATCGATGAATCGCCAGAAAAGAAGTTTACGAGCTTAAGTAAACAGGGGCTCAATATGGAGGGAAAATGAAAGATTCGATGACAAAGTAACGCCAGGGTACCCGAAAGAGGATACCTCATTAGGAAGAATGTCAGAGGATTCAGGACTAGAAGAGGGTCGCAGTCGGAAAATACACTGAACGGATTTTTGGTTTGTTAGTTAGGAGACCATTTTCCTCCGACCATACTAGGGCATGGTTTAGGCCATCCTTTAGAGACTGGAAGTGTGTCTGACTCTTGAGAGGGTGTCCAACAACCACATCATCAGCATACTTAACCAAAAGACAGTCGTTAGGGGATCTTAGATCACTGGTGAGGAAGGAGAAAAGGTGAGGAGATAAAATGGAACCTTGAAGAACTCCGCAGTCATTGCGAAGGACCATAGATTTCCGCTTGCTAGATTTGACAAATTGAGTGCGAGAAGTAAAATACTCGCTAAGTCAAGAGACGACCCTGCCTGGGAAGCCGCACGCGGATGTTTTGGTAGGAATAGGGCGCGGGACGGTATTGAAGGTGGAGGAGTAGTCAGGAAAAGCGCATGCTTACTCGCGCCAACCCCTGTGTAATTCTTTAAGATCAGAGTGGACTACAAGACCAACAGCATCTAAAGTACTGCGTTTGACTTTGTATGCAGATTGTAAAGGGTCGGAAAAACTGCAAGAAAAAGACTTTCTAATATCTAAGGCAACTCTTTCAGTAAGCTTTAGTAGTGTGGAGGAGTAGGCGATTGGACGAAAAGATTTAGAACCAAAAGTAGCGGGTTTTTAGGGATGGGAGTGATTCTCACTGTACGCCAGGCGTCGGGAATCTTGGACTCCATAAAAGACATGTTAACAAGGTGCGTTAAAATAGGGGCTATCTGAAAACAACATGATTTAAGAAGAAAAGGCAAGCCACCATCCGGTCCGACAGTTGTTGATCCAGGAACCTTTTTAAGGTGTTCCTCTACTGTTGCCACAGACACGGGTTGGAAAGCACATGGGGATAGGGGAATGTCATCTGAGGGAAGATGGGAGTCATTGTGACTAAAGCTAAAATTTTTATTTAAGGAGTCCAAATCAGCATTAACATGTACCAGTGTGTTGCGATGGTCAGTGAGACGCTTAAGATTCTTTCAAATTTCAGCAGAGTAAGGGAGGGAAAGGGGGGAGGAAAAAGAGGTAAAAAGTTGGCTAACAAACAGGTTAGTTAGCCTGTCAGCCTCTGTTTTTATTTAGACGGTAACGTCCTTAAGGCTGTCACGTATGCCTAGCCTGTAAAGGAGCTATTTTTTCGTTTTAAGAATTTCATATAGGGGGAAGAAATTTTATCCGGTCGTACCATTACAGTAC
The DNA here is from genome assembly GCA_902702965.1 of Spirometra erinaceieuropaei. Classification (NCBI taxonomy): domain Eukaryota; kingdom Metazoa; phylum Platyhelminthes; class Cestoda; order Diphyllobothriidea; family Diphyllobothriidae; genus Spirometra; species Spirometra erinaceieuropaei. The sequence goes on along the minus strand of CACRXP010000445.1, from coordinate 344,790 downwards.
CAAAAGGACAGCCAATATTAAAAATTTCATTTATAAACGCTGTTAGGTTGGAAGAACAGGATTCAACTTGAGTTTAAAAGCCGACATGCATTTGTGGCAAAAGCATCTGGGGCTCATGTTGCATGATACTCAATATTAACACACCGCTTAAGTAATCCTTTCTCACCGGAATTGTACTTCAGGATTTCACCCACGGTTTCATGAGATAAGACACCCACTGTAGTCCGCCTTTTAACTCCCCCGCGGAGCACGACCGGGAGCCATCGGTACCGGCGTGTTCATAGGAGCGATTAAGTAAGATCGTCCGTCGTCAGCCTTCAGGCCACCCTTTCCGGCTTTTCGGCTGCCATCCAAAACCTCGAGAAAACGCGAACGTTAGTCAGAGGGGACATAGGCGCCATAGCGCACTCAGTACTCCGTAAATTATTCAGGAAGTTGCATGCTCGGCCTACTATTTCCGAGGCACTGAGCCAATTAGGCCGGGCATCCCGGCAGTAGCTTTACGAATACATCTACTTGGTAGCGAAGCTATTAGTGTAACTGTTGGACATACCGTCTGACACCAAGATGCTTCAAAGGGATCAGCCTTCGTTACTCGGAGATTTTAGTGTAGCTTATTGTACCCCATCATGTCCGAATATCTGACGTCTTTCTGACCGGCAGCGCCTCCTTTGTAAATCACAACAGGCAAGTTTAGGGAGGCATGCCAATCGCTGGCGAGGGAGTGCATTTAGTTGGCATCGTCCAGTGCACTGTTCTGCTGCGTAGTTCTCAGAGTTTGGCTCCGTTTTTGAAGGCAGAACACCGCGTTTTCAAGGGATGTTCCTTTTGCGACCTTTTGTCTGGATGCTAAAAACCGCCGCTTTGTGGCCGTCAAAAATGTAGGATATCTTCCTCCTCCAACCTCAGAAAAAACTGCAAATGTTGACGTAGATCGTGTGTTTGGAGACTTCTTTTAACTTTCGTCTTCTGTGAAGGTCTATGGATAGCTTTTGAATCTATGCGTTGAGGAAGAGTTCCATAAAACAGACTAACATACCTTTCAAAATTTCAGCTGAGCAGCTTGGTCACTGAAAAAGTAATTTGGCTCAGAGATCATACCCTTTGACTTAGACTCGGATTCCTCAAGTAGGCCCGCTTGCGTTTCCTGAAAGTTGCAGCTGAGATCTTAATGGTAATGCAGATAGGAGTTGATATTGTAACTGTTCAAACCTGCGTCTGCTTAGGGCTCACTTGAGGCCAAACCTTTAGAAACCTTGTCGCTTGTCCTCAGCGGGATGGTTAGTCACGTGTGAAATAGGAGACTATAATGATGTCATTCATTGAAACAAAATCGGCATTTAGCATAACCAAAAAAGCGGCAGCCGTCGGCCGCTGGGCCCAAACAACCGCCGATCCTATCGAGACTACACGTTTTACTGTCACACTAACGTTGTATTTTCTGGACTATTCTGATTGCAGGACGGAAGACAGACAAATTTCGGGATCGGAGTTAGGGTAATGCTAATTTATAACGGCAAATAAACTAAAAACCTCTGATATAGTCTTCTTTGGCATTACTGACGAGGTTCCCCGATGCGCTCACTCTTCTGCTCCCTGGAGGCTACAATTGTTTCAAGCAGCAAGAAACCCGTGAAAAGTGATAGCAGTTTCTGGCGTCTTCGTAACCATACGAGTGCTTCCTAGGTGGCGACTACGACACACTGAGCCCCACAGATTCCTCAAGGACGCTCGCCATTAGCTGAGTTTACTGTGGCGGTGTTTAGCGCTGTTTACTGTGGCTCGGGACCTGAAATGAATCCAACTCGGTTTTGGGCGCATTACACAGTCCTTGAGCTGCAAACTTCAGTCAGCCAGCTGACACGGCTTTCACATCACCCCCTTCAAAGCGGACACACTTTTGCTCCGCGTATGACTCTAGTGCGAAAACAATGGGCACAGTGCCGTGAAAAGTTACGAGAATGTTTGCTTAAAGGAAGCACGAGACTATGTGAAGCACCCGAAGGCTGACAACCGACTTTACGCCTGATGCTGCTGCTGCTGCTGCTGCCGCTGCTGACGTCATCGGTCAAAGGCCGCGACTACGCACGGGCTGCACCCAGCCTTCGCCGCGCCTGTCCCTGTGTCGGCGGGTCATGTCAACACAGGGGCTCGAGCAGGCCCCATTCTAGGGAGGTTTTGGAAGCTGTTGTGGTTACGCTAAGGTGGTAACGGGGCTACCGTAGTGTCCCAAACCATCCGGTTACCGCGCCTCTCACCCCCGTCTTGGAGACTACAGCAGTTTGCGTGTGTGGAGGCAGTTAAAAAAGGGGGAGTTTCAGGCCGTGCGGTATGCCAAAGATAAACAAAACTGGCGCGCGGCCGGGCGTGGAAATGTAAACTGTTCGAAGCGGTGTGGAAAGAGAGGGGTGGAGTCAGTCAGTCGTCTCTTGCAGTTGACTTTTGCTGTCGTTAAATTTCCACAGACACATGCCTATGACCGAACTGTCTGCGAGTGCCGACTTAATTTTCCGTATTTTACTGGGCAAGGGAGCTGGGTACCCGCAAATTGTTTCGTCGGTCTCGAGAACCATTTACCAATCAATAACGGTCTACAGACCGTTTTCGCATCATACCCACCTAAATCATCCCAACCGAAGTCCTATAGTTTGCTAACGCGCATATCTATTAATCACGGTGGGTTTTCACCACCAAAGATTTGAATATAACACCAGAAAGCTTTAGCAGCCCATAGCAGCAATCTAGCCCTCTAATAACATATAGTGGAAAAGCCAAGACAATCGATAGGAACAGTAAACGTTACCGGAAGCTAGTTGCATTTTCTGCTGAGTTCTCATCAGAGAATACTTTCTGGGTCTTGTGTTCTATCCCCACAGCGGGTCGCAGTAAATGCCCCCTCAGTAAATATGGTCATACAACCCATCCTTAAAACTGCAGGAGGATAAAAATCCGCGAAGACCGGGTGGAAGAGGACCAGGCAGCCGAGCCGTGCAGATTTCACCAAAAGAGGTCGCGAAGCAGAAAACTCGGAGCCCAGGAAATATTTTTCTTATCCCTGAGGCTATAGAGGAGGGTTTAAACTTGTGAGGCAACTGCGAATAAATATTGTGTGTAGAGGGGGTAGGGAAAGTTTTAACGACAGTTACGACTGAGCCGTGAATTTCGCTAATCTGAGCAATACAGTCCTAAACAATGAGACATATAGCCGTTCAGTCCACAATCCAAACTCCCATCAGGGTCTCGTACTCTATTAGGATGTAAGATCTCGTTGTACTTGACACTTAGGATGAAACCATTCTTAAGATGACTCCTGACTGTCCTATGACAACCCGATCAGCCGATGAAAGACACTAGTTCACAATTTGAGTCTCGGTGTATAGCATGTCCGTATTAAATGCAAGATTAACTATTTGCTTATGTAAATAGATAAACGACTTTCGCCCAAGCGATCCACTCCAGACTCCTAAAATCTATCATTTTGGATTAAGCTGCTTTTGGTACTCGTACCACAGAAAATGATTGAAAAACATAAGCTCGATCCACAGAGGACGGACGGGATTCGGCATGCTGTGCTATCGTCCTGTAGACAAGGGGGTAGCGGCAAAGACAAGGTAGATCGGGACGGTTATTTCTGGCTTATTAACCCTCGTCAATTAGCCATACCCAACCTCCGGGTACGGAGATCGCGCTTCTTCGGTAATAGAGCGTTAGATAGTCCAACGATCTCTCAGTGAGCCACGGGTCCGCTGTCCTGTCGACTGTAAGTTGAGTCCAAAGGCACAACGAGACGACCAAGTTCTGTAATCTGAGTGGTGAATGCCTCTCCTCACCTGTCCGCTTGTTTTAGAGGCTGAGAATTTGCACCCGCGAAAATATTACATGATTATCTCAGGTTATAGTTAAAATACGTTTCCCACTACAGACGACCTTATCACCTGCCTTAACCAAAATGCGTATTTTGGTCTGTTTGAGTGTTACTTTTAGCGGAGCAATTTTCCGGACAGTTAAAAGCCTTTTAGCAAGCTGAGCAGAATCCGAGTCCTGTTCCAATACGCAGTTTGGATGTGACGCACCTGTTGTGTCCAAAGTAGGGGAAAGCCAGCGGTGAGTGTGAGTGCGGGGTGGTCCAGCGTTAGGGTGTATGCGCCGACTCCAAGACGGCCGTCAACTCCAGTTATGGGCAGACTAGGAGGTTTTTTGGTGAGTCATTCACGCACAGACTTCTCAGACGGCCTCCACCCCTTGACAAGGGGATGCTGACGCCACCGCGACAGGCCGCAGATTGGGGAGGGGAAGGGAGGATGGCGTCGAGAGCTCACGTCAGCCCGTCAGGCCGCAGCCCTGGCCTGTGGGCAGGTTGAACACTGTGTCGTCCAGCCAGTAAGGCTAAGAGGAATTCCACCGAAGCAAACGCCCCCTTTTAGCCAGGCCTGGGAACCTGCGCGTGTTGCACTTGCCCCAGCTCTGCGCGTACTGAGAGAGGCTGAACGAAGGGTCATTTCGGGCCAGCGAGGGGATGCTTGGAGGGGGCTTTAATTGGAGTACAACCTGCGCGTCACTGATGGTGGCATAAAAGTGAAGGTGTTTCTGCAGAGTGATGAGTGGATGCTCGCGGTAAACAGGGAGCTCACCTCCCTTTAGGTAAAGCCAAATTGTCGTATGACACTATATATTATCGACGGCAGATGCGAGGAAAGATTTTAAGTAAACGACGCCTCCACTTAACAGATGCCTGTACTAGTTCCTTAAATTATGATTAGGCTGTTTGGTGACTTTAGTACTAAAGCCAGTATGAGGGCCGGATGTTGAGTTTCCCGTTCGATGATAAAGCTACCTAAACGACCAGAGACATCGCAAGACTTAAGATACTGTGCCCGCCGAATTGAACTCATTCACTGGTTACTGCATGGCTTTTACTCTGAGACCGAGTGCGCCAGAATAAAACTATTTATAAGACTGTTTTACCGACTGCTGGAAAACGCGAGTACTTTGCAAGACAAAAGGCTGTAATAACCAGGACTACCTGAATAATTTGCATTTTCAATAGTTTGTTTTGAAACGTGGTTCAGGGTTAATATTTGCAGCCGATTACTTTTCGGGGAACAGATAGTCGACGTCACTATTCTTCTATCGTCATCCTAGGGCATAATGTATGACGAAATACCTATAAAATAGAATTTTCATCCGTCCGTCTGGATGAGTGCTAGTTCAAACCGCCAAATTCAGTCGCGGCCTTTACCCTCTTCCCGTGGCCCAGGAGAATACTTGACCTAATCTCGCAAGAGCCCTTTGGCGTGTTGATGACAGTTCATACGCCGCGAGTGACGACGTCCATCATGTGTCCCATGAAGTGGGCGTAGCATCGGCGACTTTCGCGAGAATTAATTCCTAGTGAGGTAGACTTGCGAATCCTCATCCATCGCCCTCCTCTCTAACCCACCAGGTTCCTATGGGAAGACAGTGTCAAGTGACAATGACTCAAGCGCAGAGGCCAATAAAGCTAAACAGTTCGACTATCCGTATCACACACGAAATGCCTCACAGTACATCTGGTTAGCACAAAAATGTCCTGCTGGGATCCAATCTAAGCGGGAACGCCATACTGAGGGCCCACTAGGCCAGAGTCTCAGTCGTCCAGCCAGTCACAAGTACTGACCGTCAGGACTGAGTCAACCCGTCAGTTAGTAACCTCCCAGATCACAAATTTTAGCGCATCGTGACATATCTAAGCGCTGAATGACGTGCTGGCGTTCTGGTGTACTGGCAACAGCTTGTGCCCGAAAACGAGAATTCGTTTCGCCTAGTGTGCATCGGCCACAATAAATGGTGTGAATGCATTATATCAAGGACGTACAGGGTGGAGAAATCTGTAGGATTACGCAGTGCGCTTTGAACCTTTTGCCAGTCTTTGTGAGTACGGGTACAACCAGGTGCACTATCTCATTAAGTCTCTTTATGACAGCAGCAGTTTTCAGTCAACCTGGCCGCATTGACTTGATCAACAGGGGGAGGGGGCAATGACTGCAAATATCATCATAGTTATAATTATCAGAGTGTAATCCAGCGAGTTCAAAGTTACTACCTGAGGGAGACCGTGGATAAATCCCCACTAACAGGAGAATTAGCCCTACTGGTGGGTAGAGGTGGCTATAGCCATTTCTTGAATGACGAAAATCTAATTTTATGAAAGACGGAGAGTTTAAATACCAAAACGTACATGGATGAGGCTGCTGCATCACGCGGAGATACAATGTTCGGTGAAACAAGTGCCTGGACTTAGCGAAAGCATGCGTTGGGTGAATATGAAACTCATCTCACTTGAGAATGGCGTGCATCGGCCTATTTTGATTGCAGGATTGAAATAACCACTTGCAAATTACCTTGGAGCCGAGACTTTGCAGCCCAGCGCAGGCTGCAATGTATACTTTAGAAGTTTTGCTGATAGATGTACTCGAATGGGTATTCCCGGCAACGCCCTCACAGCCGCAGCACGGGCTAAAGCCGTACCTGGATGAAATCACGAATACTTAGGCGCATGAGAGCGGCATACACCGATCTAGCCCGATTTTCAGGTGGAAATGAATATTTTACGTATCTCATAAAGGTATTTAAGCAAGGAAAATTATACTAGTTTAGAGAAACGGAACGCGCAATCACCGGGACAGTACATGTGGTAGTCTAATCTTTCGGTCTCGTACAGGCGACCATCATCAGAGACTGGGAGCGCGGCATCAAATGACTAAAAACTGCTCATTTAACGCTGCATCCCTGCAGTCTCTGATGATGGCTTCTTGTAAGAGACATAAGACAGACTAATACACGTACTGTCCCAGTGATCGCACGCTCATCTTCTTTGCAAAAGGAACCTGGGACTCACATATTCGCTTCCATTCGTGGATTATATTAGTGTTTGTTTTTGCAGGCAAACCCTGCAAGCATGTAGCATTGCAGTCAGAAGTACATAAACTGAAATGTAGGCCTCTTATGTTTGCTCGGGCTCTCCGAGTAGACCATTGCAACAGTTGAGTACCTCGAAGAACGCTATTGCCAAGGACAAAGGGGCGCGGTGCCGATAGCCAAACCGAGCGGAGGTACTGACGTAGGGCTTAACAAGAGAACGGTGAAGTAAGAGAGAACGTCCTAAAGAGGCTTAAGGTCGCATTTTTGAGCATTATACGGTCCAAGTAAAAACCAACATTCAATTGGACAAAGATCTCCAAAAGGACGCCTCGTTGCCGATGAAGATGTAAAATGAATCTGAAGTACACCACTGCCAACGAGCCCAGGACTGATGTAGAACTTCAGCAGGAGATCTCAAAAGGTGAGCCAGCTTCAGAGGAACTATAAAACCAGCGGGACGCCATCGAGCAAGGTACCCTTGCTAGATAGCAGTGACAACTGAACCATGCACCAGGCGAGCTTTAGCTCACCAGTTGATTGAGTGGCGAAACTTATGAAATATGTGGTTACGATGAATGCGAAGGCGTGTGAAGATTCTTTGAAGCCGTCTGGGTGGTCTATAATCTACTACTTATTCACCGCTCAGCTTGAATGGATAAAACATGATACCACAGACGCCACGCGTTCTTAACCATGGGTGTGGACTTCCCCGACATATGTTCTCAATGTGCTCATAAAAAGAAGAGACATTGTTGTCGCTCCCCGTAGCAGTAGATAATATGACGTTAGCGAACCACAACGTGATGTATGCGAGGACACTGCTCACTGTATAGAGCCCCATCTCCGGGAGCTAAAACGTTGTTTTATTCAGGGACATCAAAGGCATAAAACGAGGACAGACAGGGGTGGGGAGGAGCAGGGGGAACTAGACATAGTCGACGACATCAAATGAGCGGCAGTTAAAAACATTAACTTGGTCCGAACTCAGAATGCGGCAAAAGTTCCTCCTCCCAGGTCTCCACCATAGCTCTCCTATTGTGTAAGTTGGCCTACAACTCGGAACAAGTCTCATAAGGGCCGGAGAGGAGTGGAAGAGAAAAAGGATGAAGGGGAGGGAGAAAAGCAAGTAAAAGGGGGAGGCGAAGGGGTGCGAGTGAAAGTGTCAGGAGACAGAGTCACGAAGTGAGAGTGACGAAGAGAAGTCCGTGTGTGCGCACATGACGCGCCTGACCGTTCGCGCCAAACCGACAGGGAGCTGCTCCGGTCAACTGCGCAGAACGCCATATGCACACATGTCCGCAAGGTCTCCTCCACACTGCTGAGTAATTCTGTGTATGCCCCTCCTCCCGCCTCCAAAGCCCTACCCCATCCTGTCTTACTCACGTGTGCGTCTATGCATGCATGGCAGGATGAAAACGGGTCGTTAACGTGGCGCCGACCGCTGCCGCCGCCGATTTTCTCAGTTTTCCTCTGGGGTCACTCTAAACGCGCTGTGCGGCTGGCTAAGGTCGAACTGCTCGCCGGCCTGCATACTATACTTAGCCTCGGAAGACGTTCACTTAGCAGATAAGGTTGGCTTGAGAACTAAGTCTTTGGTTTTATGCCGTCGGGGCTTACGAGAACTGCATTATTTCTCCCTCTTCATTGGCTCTTTTCCCTGTTGTTCCATTCTCCCTCAGCAACATCTTCTGGTTCTTCCTCTGTTCTTCTTCTTCTTCTGCTTCTTCTTCTTCTCCTCATTTCTTTGTTGTTGGCCTTTCGGCTATGGCTTCTCATTGTCTTCCCAGGAAATAAGTCCCTCTGTCCCATAAAATAGTCATTGTGACCCATAAGAAAGTAGCAAAAATGAGGGAAACGAAAATGTAAGCGCCAAAACCCTTGAACTGAGCATTTACTAAACTACGTTTGGTAACAATCGGGAGATGGCACCCAAAAAAAATCCGCATAACCAAAGCAGCCGGACTTAAGGGACAGGTGGTAATAGGGGTTTTATGGGTGGTGGCTGGTCGGGATGTACGATACTAGCCGACGGAAAGCCTTATTTGAACAGGTGAATGATCGAAGTTGGCCCGCTCTCCGTTCCGTTATTACAAAATGGGTCGCCAAAGGCAGTATAGTGGTAACGGACGAGTGGCAGGCGTTTAATCGTCTTCCCTCAGAAGGTTATCTGTATTTCTCTGTTAACCACTCAAATAACTTCAAGTGCCCTAACACCGGACGGTACACCAATGCCATTGTGGCATACTGCAGTAGACCGAAAAGGAAACTCCACGAGGGAGACGCTTTATGTGGTCGAGCTGTGTGGGCTCACATAGACGAAGTACAGTATCGTCTTTGGTTTGGCCTCAATGCCATGTCTTTGACAGATGCCTGGGAACTGTTCCTGTCCCATCTTGTGCAGACTTATCCTATTTAAAAGTGATTTTGTTTTGTAATAAACTGTCATAATGCGAATGTATGCCGTATATTCAGGTGTACGTGTGTAACGATGGGGGAGGTTGGGTGACAGCGACCATCGTCCATGTAACCTCCTGCGATGTTTGTTCGGCCAGACCATGCTAGGCCGTCGGGGAAAGTCCAAGTAGCGCGTGAAAGTAGGCCTGCAACCGCTGATATAGCCCGAAGGCGTTTGAGTCCACTGTTCGAGGTATTATTTTTAGGTAACGGATTTTTGGTGCTATCTCTCGATTGTTACCCTACGTCTAAAAAGTGTACAAGTTACTGTAATCAGAAGTAGTATCTGGGCCTCGCTCCGCAATACTCAACAGCCTCGCTGACCTTGGAGTCCTTCGCCTGGCCTCTGCAATTAGAGGGGAGTGGCTGTTGGAGAGGCAGC
>CACRXP010000445.1:246566-317500 GCA_902702965.1 Spirometra erinaceieuropaei | reverse complement strand
CCCCAGCAAATGTAGGCACTATGTTTTATGCGTTTCGCCTTACCTACTGTCTGCGTGACAGTCCTATCCCGCATAAAAAAGGCCGCAGTTTTTATCTGCCACGATAATCTAGGCTTCCCGACCAGGTCGCTTTTTAAGTCATTGCACGCACAAACCCATTTAAAGAACACAAAATGTGGCGTGAAGAGCCAAGATGAATACTCCGTAAGTTTGTGTCGGATACAATCCAAAGGGGCCGATAAGGCTGAATGATACTTACTTGGGCAGATTTTCTGAAAGGGAATCAAATGCACCAGTTTGTTGAAGTAATACCAGGAAAAGGATTCCACTGTTGTGTACTGGACATAAATTACTAGCTGTTATAGGCACAATTTATAAGGATATTGTTTTCAGGGGTGTGGCGTATGAGAATTGGATGTAAACAAATAAGCAGTCCCATTTAAGCACTACTGCAGAAATGGATTTGCTGGATGAGGCCATTTCGCGTATGAAAGCATAATTGAAAAATCTATCTGACATGTGGAAATTTAAACGGTAAGGGACCATAATGACATCAATTGATAAAGTGCTGCCTATAACAGCGGCAGATTGATCTCGTTACAAAATCAATTACTCACCCGATGATCAATGAACTCGCCCAACACTCTCGTTCCCACTGTCTGCCAAAATCCTACTTGACTCGATGGGAAATGTCTAACTTATCCCATATAAGAATTCTGATGATAAGCATACAGGCTGTTACGGCAAGTTAAACAGCAAAAGAATGACACCACCGAAGAATTTGCATTAAAGGGCCAGTAGATTTAGTAAAAGTACAGTAGTATGGAATTCCTCAGATCTTTACTCCCAAATCGATTTCTTCATAGAAATATTCTGCTATGCTCAAATGAGCGTTATTTTCCACCCACATGGGGGATGTTTTAATTAAATACTCCAGGCAACTTCATATGAGCGTCACTCGTCAAATTTAAGGGGGAAATCCGTGATTCTGACATTCACAGATATTTTCAGTAAAGGTTCCGTGTCTTCAGATCAGTGTTTCAGAAACTTTGGTTGAAGAATACATGGCAAGTGCGAAATTGTTTGAATTTGGGATGTATTTATTTGGGATTCGTTGTCTTTTGTCATGTGTTTGTAGGACTGTTTTTATTGTTCACAATCTTTGACTTTTATATACAATTTTTCGCGGAAAAAGCATGTTAGAATGTTTCCACGAAGAGTGTATCAGCTTCACGGTTGAAGAAATGTCGATTGTAGAAACCTGCTCTTGGAGACTGCAACTGCTCCGACGAACATCGATCTTTCTTTTATCGTAAGGTTGTCCGCGCTTAGATAAAAGATAACAGTTGTAAGAGCGCTTAGGCAAACATAAGAGCTTTTGTCTTCCCCGATCGTCTAAGCAGCCAGTATTCCTACTTTGAGACGCCGCTGTGAAGTGCAGGGATGTTCCCCGTAACCTTTAATTTTGTCTCAGTCAAAGTATCTCCAAAAACGTCAAAGCCGCTGCTTTTGTGACTATCACCAGGACTCTGTTCTTTCGCAGGACTTTAAAAGTAGCTCTCACTGGCCTTCAAATTTATTCCCACCTCAAAGATTGTGTACATACTCCTTGCCATAAATTTGCTTTTGATGAAATCTGTGCGCGACAACAACTGCCTACCATGCGAGGACTCTCAAAGAAAAGCCCTCTGAACAAGAGCACCAAAGACTCCTTAGAATTCTTCGGGTGTCTTTCTTGGAAGTTTGTATAAAGCAGGTAAAAAATTTTGTAGTCAGTTTACCGCTCTTCGCGGATGACAGACGACAGGTCAAGGCTTATAAAGGATTACGTAACAAGCACTTTCCGGCTTTCAAAATCTCAGCATCTACGAGATACTGACGTTGGTCCTTTCCAAGAGGATCTATGTTTAATCAGCCCTTGTTATATAATATATGCAGTTTATGTTTTTAACTTGCATTTGCTTTCCAAAGAACAGTTTTTATTCGAACAAATTGTATAACTACTAATGTGCAGCTGATAAGGAACGAGAAGTTATTGTCGAGAAGGATGAACTTTGATTTTAGAATGAGATTAATGACTTCCAGATTTTGTTAAAACTGATGACGAAACCCATTCCTTGCATGTGGGCAGCTTTTTAAAGAACCATTCTGGCATGCCTGCTCGAGTCTGGGACAAGGTTTTAGAAAGCTTGTCCCCGCAACAAACCGACGTACCTTAAATACTCGCCAGGTAAACAGGTCCCCCCGAGCAGCCAATCGTAATCTCGCACGGCAAACCTTCGAGTGAAGAAATTTACGGACATCCAGACTTCATACCCCTAGCAGACAACGCGAGTTGTCCCAGTACTGCAGCTTAAACATTCCGAGGATGATGAATAGAAGCATAGAGTCTTCATCAGGTGGCTCGCATGACTAGTTTTTCAGCTCAGCTCCCTCTATCAACAGGTAAGCCCCTAGGACGCCAAATTTCTAAGAATTATATATGAATAATATGGGAAACGTGTCTCGCGAATCCGGCTGCAGAGGAACATAGGCTCCTTTTGGTTCAACCTGAGATGAAAATGTGCACTATGACATTCAATATTCCCGATTTGAACAGAAAATACATCGAGCCGTGGCTTTGCTGGTAAGATGTTAAAATAACTTCCTGGTCGACTAACGCATGGCTCCTAGCGTAAATAAGTAGACCGAAAATGCGAATCTTAGTTTATCAGATTACTGTAGACATTTTTGTATAAAAGACATATTGCTTTCCTCAGGCGTAATGTAACGTAATGAACGTAATATAGCGTCTTCAGCAGATTTAGTCCGAAAGTTGATAGGAAAATTTGAGAGGCAATCGATCAACCACTTTAACAATTATATTCCGCAGAGGTACCGTCAGTAGTATAAAAACGCTGGCGTAGCAAGCGAACAATGATGATCAACGTCTGAGTGCTTTGTTCGAGGAAGACTCGGGCGCAACACACGTTTCTTGTTGATTGAATGCGTTCCGGACAAAAACATGCCTTATCCGGAATATGCTTCTGTGTAATACTATAGACGGAAGGCAAGGCAAGGCAACGTTTTCACACATTCGGGCAACCGCCAGTGGTAATTGTCATCTTGGATCCCACGTGCGCATTCGTTCGTGTTTCTGTGATAAAGGCCATTAACCGAGGCGGGAAAGATTAGCCAAAGCAGTCATCGTAAGTAAGAAACTCGAATTTTTATTCTATATGCGTTAGATAAAGCACGACGAGGATGAATTTTTTTTCAGCAAACACGGATGTTTTATTCTTTAGACATTATAATTTGTAGGGCTGTGTGATTGTATTGTAATTAAGCTGGCGGGCAATCTTCCGTTCTAAAAATCCCCTTACTATCGACCATATTCAAACATTGCAAAAAAAATTACAAAAGTGTCACCATCAGGCCGCTATTTCAGCTTTTATGTATAATGCAAGGTGTTTTTAGCGCGGTCTTGTTTTTAATACCACGTAATTTTTAAACGAACGGGCACAGTGTTAACTATACAAGCAATAGTTTGGTATCTATTTGACCACTTATCGGCGCATTCCCAATCACCGAACAGAGCCTAAAAGTAAATAGTGATAACAAACATGGTCCCAATAGAATGAAAGAAGGTAGTTTCGTCGTCTTCGATAAAAATATCCTGCAACTGATAGTGAAGTACATAGGCTGGCGCAATTGCTCTATTTTTTGAGTTTCCCCTGCATAAACATAAAAGGCGCGGACATTCGCTGCACGAAATATCCCATTGAAGGCTTTTCAAAGCTAGAAATTGTTAAGGAAGGACTCTCAAATGGCAATGGCTGCGTTACGTGAAAACCTTCGTTGTAAACATTTATTTTCTTCGACGATTCGGCTTGGTGTTTGCATGAGACTTCATATACATACCACTCAAAACTTCATCTGCATAAAAGAAAACGTCCGAGAACTACCTGCACAGGTAAAGGCTTTCATGAACTGTTGTATTTCAAAGATTTTAATAAACACAAGCGACACAATCCATCTTCTAAGCTATATGTCAGAGAATACTGAAGGCCTCAAAGTATTTGCCGAAATTTCAAGGTCTCCATGAAATTCAAAGAACTGCGCCGTCACCAAAATTTGCAGGGTTCTTCTGTGGAAGGAACATTTCCTTGATACGCAGAAAATAACTGATATCGTTGCTGCCCATATGCATTCCAGTTTGGAAATTGCTAACCTGCTTCCTGACATATGATTATAAAACTCGTTTATTTCTCTGACGTTTCCGTTCTTGAACTCAAGCGAACTGTCCATCTTAGTCGGCCATATCTTAAGCTATACTAAAACGGAAAAATTGCATCTAATTCTCATGGAAACACTTCGATACACATAATCAACGTCAAAAAGTGGAGCAGTGGATCTGTTGCACACTACACCAATTATTGGAGTAAACGTAGGCTGCTGACCATCAAAAATTATTATTTTAAATTTTGTCGTGCAAATGTTGTCTTATTTACTCACTTGTTTGCTAAAACATGTTTAATACACTTCTACAACCGAAGTTTAATTCTTTGACGCGAATATTTACGCTTTTAGAAGTTCCACTCCTCTTAAGATAACTGTCTTTTTTGACCAACGTAATATTACGTCCAGTGGTTCTTTTTTGTGCCCCTTTAACTGTAGGTCGTTTATTATTAGTTAGTCAGTGGTCGTTAGAGGTTTTTCATGAATTTATCCACATTCCTCAAGATACGTAACCTACAGCGTTCGCGTTTTCCCCACATTGGACAAGCATACTTCGATCATCACGTTTCATGACTTACACCACCCGCTATGTGCATATACCGAGGGAGAATAAACGTGCGGGTCACAGGCAACTGAATACACGAAGGACAGATTGCTATTTAAGGGTCCGCATATGTCATTTGCTGATGTTTCAGTAGCAACTACCAGAGAAAAGACCCAACGCACCTGATTGCTGCTGGCTCACTTCATCTAAGACATCAGCTCGTTTTCAACATGGTGGTCTCGATCCTGCCAGATGATCGGAGTTGTCGCCAACGAAAGACAGGCGGCACCCAACTGATTGCTCTACAAACAGCATTTAGATTTTTTTACGGTCTTGCCAGTTGCTCTGACAAAAATCAATAAGGCGGCTTATGGTCACTTCCGCAGGTGGACACTTTTAATGCTTACCGAACTGCGCGTTAATATTTAACTCTACTGGTCAGTTTAAGTTCGAAACCGCAAAGAACTACAACGCTGGACCTATACTGCGTCTTACCCCTCACCTCTACGCACTTATCTATCCTCCTTCTAAGACCAGCCATTAACTTTCGACAGCATTATTAGGTTACAATGTACATGTGCATTAACCCCTTTACATATATTCTACAGGCACTAAACTCACATGTGCTAGCAGTCGTGACTCCTGCTAGTATCTGTATGACTACAGTTTGAGTTAGGCAGCCCTACGGGTGTCTACTTTAATTATGACGGGGCTAAACGAACGAGTGAGAAGGCGTCATCTCGTCGGTGAGCGACCTGGTGTTCGCACGCACGCGCGCACGCGTGTCCGTGTCCACCTTCCCAATTCACTTGATTGCGCAGCTTTGTGGTTATAGCAAAAAGTAGCAAAACACATCCGCCACCCCGCGTCCTTAGTGCAGTTCTCTACCTCACCCTTACGCTAGCTGCCGCACCTTAGCCGCCTCCCCTCGTTCAGTCCCCTGACCGCAGACTTTGCGGCACTTCCTCGCAAACGCACCACCCACCACCACCACCACCATCCCTCCTCTCCTTTCCTCTGCATTTCCTCACCAGCACCCCATGCCTTGCGCTTTCTGTCCGGGCCATAAGCCCGAGAAAGCTAATAAATAATTCATTTGCTTAATAAATTTTGTTGCTTGCGTGCAACCGTCTCCGAGTGTAAAAACGAAACCCTGATTCATTGAAACATTTCACTCGAGTTATTTACAGGTCTAGGGTTTAGAGCACGCGCTATGGCTATTAGCAGAAAAAAGAACAGAAGTTAAGCCCCGTTTACGAAAAAAATCTTAGGGACAACGGAGAATGGCTTTGAAGTAAAAAGACGGTACTTATGGCGCATAGAGGAAGTGGCAGCGGAAGCAGTACCCTTTTGCTAGGGTGGCTAGCCTCGTGATTAAGCAAATATGTTCAAAAAGTGGTGCTGAGTAAGCTATGGACAAAAAGCGTCTTGTGATAGCATTTTTCTCGTATAAGCGAGTTCACAAATTTAAAAAAAAACTTGCAGAAGTTAAAACGGGCAAATAGTATTTTGGTCTTTACAGCCATCAGTATCCTGTTTCTCGTTCCCCCACTTCATCTCTGAACCCCGACACTGAGGCCAACGAATTGGTATACTTGATTCAATGATATTAAAATTTTGAATGAGTAAGGCCTCTCGCCGTATATAACTTGTTTTTGGGTGACGCTGCAGACGTGCCGTAGAAAAAGAGCTTGAGTCTACGACCCCTTCGTGCATTTTCGCGAGACGCCCATCGCCGGCCGTAAGACGTGCGGACCTTACTGGTTTTGTTAACTCGACTCATGTGCGAGCTAGGTTACGATATTGATGCAGGTCGGTATTACATGAGTATTTACTTTAGCGCATTGGGACCGTTGCCGCCGGAAGTTTCATATAATTTACGTCATTTCTATGAGCTTTTAGCCTCAGAAAACCTTGCATTCATGACACTCGAGATCAAGCAGAAAAAAGGGAGAAGGGGTTGAAGAATGCGATGTTACGAAATATTTGAACAAGCGATGTTCATATAACAACTTCGAGTTTGACTTGATAAAAGCCGTTCGGAAAGTTTGGCGTTAGGCCTCCAAGGCAGTAGGTACACATAGAGGAATGAAAATTTGCATTCCAATGCGCGAAAATGTCGTATAACCCATATATCACAATATTCTTCACTCCGAAGTGTTACTGGACAGGGATGTGGGATCTTACACCATTTTTTATTAGCGTTATTGCAACCTCAATGAAGTCTTCCTTCATATTTGATACTCTATCAACATAATCTAATCAATAAATGTCTGTACTTGCCTGAGATGGGCAAACATTTTAAATGCATCCGATTTAAGACGTTTTTTGCTCTTTCTAACCAACTGGTTCCTCGTTTCGATTGTCTAATGGCCACTACTGTAAAAGTACTTGGGTTTAATCTCCCAGGGAAAAATAACGGTTTAAAATGTTTTTGACGTTTTTTGTTTAGATGCGTTCCATTTCGGGCAGTTTTGCACTGATCACGACGCATTTATCGCCGATGATATTTGTTATGCTTTGAGAACTCCCCTCGACACTTACTGACACCTTTCCTATGTGACGTGATGGAGCGCATGAAGTGTTAATAAAAATCTTAAGGGTGGCATTTGAGAAGAAAGGTCAGCACAGAAATACTTGTGAAACTGATTACCACGAGGTTTAATCCAGAGCACATTACCGCATAATAGTGCGCTGGGTTTCGATCCTCAAAATAACTTACTACCTATATAAAACACATTCTTCTAAATATTTTCGATATCTGCAGGCAATATACCACGCTTTCAAGAAAAAACTCAAGTTTTGTTATGTTCGCTTGTTATGAAATAACGCCGGCTTAAGATCAAGGATTAAATGGATGAAGAAACTGGTGCAAATTAGAATGTCATCTGTTATCGCACCAAAACACTATGTCTCTACTTATGCATCTCTGGAGAGAGTCCTCAATGTTTGTCAATTATTTTAATAAGTATGGATGAGTCGTATAATATGCAGGCACTGTTAGTAAATATACAAGCATTCAGCCAACCAAAGAATTCTACGCTTGTCTGAAACACCCCGTCAATAATAAGCATTTCGATAGCCGACGTGTACCTTATTCTATAGTGTATTTCGGTTGGACGCAGCCCGCTACGGAATTGTTATACCGCATAATGCCTTCCTCAGTGAATGTAATTTATTCTGAAAAAACGCAGAGATTAGCTGGGAAAGTAGCCACTACGCACGGTATTTGGAATATTTAATGAAATACTAGGGAAACTTTTGAAATGCGTTTCCGACTAGAAAGAAGTGCTTACGTGGAGTTGCACCATTGATAATCGGGCAGCATAATTCAAAGATATTGCAGTCTATCGGGACGCCGACTTTTCAATGAACCTTTCTCCGGTCTTCTGTAAGAATTTATTCCGTTAACATTTGATCGTGTGTAGTTTGGATTTTCCCCACAGATTTTCGACGCTCCTACAAGTCAGGTATATGTTATAAAATATACACTTATGCGCCCAACTGGTAGTTAATTAAGTCTTTTTAAACTTTAGTGCCCAAAGAAGGTGTATTTTCACGTCTTTAAAAGCCCATAATTATGACATTTTTAAGACCGTAAAATACCCATTCATACAACACTTTATCTGCCTGTTCAACATTGCTGCATGTGAGGTATGCATTGTGATTTACATTCATCGCAAAATTACACATCGTGGAGAAATTTATGATTTTGCCTGCACCGAAAGCATGCAAAATGTAGTTTGGAAACCCTAAGTGCAAGTGCGGCTGCTCGTCGTGTTCAAAAGTATTTGGGAATTAAGTAAGTTTTTGGACCTAAGGGCTTCCTTTCTTCAAGTATAAAATTAAGTATGCCTGTTCCTCACTAAATTTCGACACCCATGCACATTCAAATATACTTTAAATAACATAAGAAAAAATATTATCCCTAGTACTTAATTCCTGAGACGTATGTCAGTCTATGTGGATTTGCAGACTAAATTGGCTCCTCTGCTATTATTTGGCTGGTCCGCGCAACCCTTTAAGTAACTGCTGACTCGTTATCTCCATCGCAACGCACTGGAAGTAAAGACAAATAATGCAGTCTGTTTGCACCGGTATTGGCATCTAATTGCGTCAAATCTTCGGCTCTTAAACAACCCTACTGTATGTGGAGAAAGGTTTGCTTGTGGTTGAATGTCGGGTGGAAATAAGTGACTTCTAGCTGTATGCGTTTTTTGAAAATATACTGTGCAAGTTAACTTTTCGGAAAGCAATGTAAGCATGAGAATCTCTCATTGAAATTGTCTTTACCTTAGTTAAGTCTATCTGAGACAGGTTCAAGAATCCGACTGGCGGTCTCAGTCCAGAGCAGCTACATAGCTTCTCAGGTGCTAAATGAAGCGGGATTTTGAAGACGTTCACTCCCTATGCCCGTTTTTTGTATTAGACATTGAAGCATTGACTTAAAGTATAACTTTATAACTCGTATGTGCTTGCCCCAAAAAAAATATTTTTGGGCCCATACACAAAGTATGACATAAAGGGAAAGGACCAAGCCCTATCACCTATGATTAAGACGTCTCGATACAAATCGAATACGACAAAATAACAATGAATTTCTGGGTAGTGTCCAACCATTACACATGATTTCCACTGACGAAATTCTTAAAATGAAAATTTGAAAGGCAGCGGTAGGGTGTAGGACCCCAAATAACTTGAGGAATCCTGTGGACCGTGTAATACGTTGAATGGTGACAGAGCTGCTTAACGAGTGGGGCAACACGCAGGAAAAAGAGCAGGCAGAGTGCAGGAAGACACAGAACACAAAGAGATTTCTGCCGAATGTCTTACTATAGGCTGTCATATGACAAAACGAGCGCGATAGACCAAAAGCAGTCTTCAGAAATAACAATTTTAAACAGGCTGCTGCTGACAATTTTATATTTAGTCAGGAAGACAAGGAAATGCCAACCAATAGGAACGGTGGGTTATAACCGATGTTCGTAGTTACGAAGAATTTTAGTGTACACTTTGGAGTTGCCAGCTACATGGCGTCTTGCACCCAACCTTTGCCATTTTCATTTCAAGCTCTGGGAATTGTATCAGGCCCATTTTCTTGCAATGTACATGTCTTAAACAAATATCTTAACTTAACTCTGGGAGAGGAGGATTAAACCTTGTAACAAGAATCAGAGGAGTGACCTGCAGTTGGACTGGAGTCTTATAATTTTCTACTCAGAGACAATAATTTTTGCATGATAGCGTAATAAGACTCGGAGAGCACTCTCAGATACTTCAAACAAGCGTTCTACTATCGTGTTTGGGAGTTTGAATGCATTTACAAAAGGGAAGCTCTTCATATTCTATAACATCTAAGTTGCTTCAAAAATGTAATTTTCTCCTCTACCCCCTTTTAGGCGGAAGATCGGCTCAATGGCAAGCGTAACAGCCTCACATCTGCCGACCGGGACTCCGGCAATGGAGACAGTCTAGATGTAGCCGCAAGCCAACCCTGCAGCCTATCTTATGGTACTCGGTTCTTCACGCTAAACGGTGGCGGCACTGTCATTGGTATTCCGGCTCACCAGTCTATTGAGCGAACGACCGTAATTAACAAATGCGGGTCTCTCTATGGTGGGTTAACTGCGGCAGTATCAGGAGCCACTACACAGACCGGGGGCGTCCTTGGAAGCAGTACTCAGTTTACCGATGCCTACACCATTCCCGGGTCCCAGAAAGGCGTTTGTGGATTAATTTCTGGCGAACCTGGCGACCAGTACATTGCACTGGAACTGAGACCGACTCCCCAGTCTCAAACAGAGACTACATCAACCACGCCAACACCCTGCGGTCCCGGCTCACCCTGCACCCTTCACTACCTGGCATTGAACTCGAACGAGAGATCAAATGTGGCCATCACCTCTCAACAGCAACAACAACAAAGCCAGCGTATTGATCTTCGTGAGTCCTTTTCCCTTGAAAAACTCACAACTACTTTTGTTTGACAGAAAAAGCAACCAAGTGTGAGTTCCAACCCCTTACCTTTTCTACCCATTCCTCATCAGTCCCCGGGACCTACAGAAGTAAACGCGGTATGACAAGGGGAGTCTAAAATTGCATTTCTTCCTGATACCGCTTGGACATTCCAAGATACCCTAATTTTCAGTGAACAACGTGTTTAATGTTTTCATTGCAGAAACCTTACTCAATGGGTGTGTATCATAAGTTCTTTTCCTGTTTCCTTCTGTAATTTCGGGAAGTAAATCTTTTAAAAATAACAATACTCGAATGTCCCGTTTGGTTTAATCGTCGACGAAATCTGTATCACACTTATTTTGAATAGTCAATAAAGTTGTTTCTTAAATCAACATGAAGTGCCTATGCATTTGGTATGCTAGCACGCTAGCTAAACGGGAGGTACACTCAATCAAATCGACGTAGAGGAACAAATTTTGTCGTAAAAACTTTAACAGAGGAATTGAAAATATGCCCAGAAAAACATCTCGTTTGGTATTGTAGTAAATGACACTCGATCACGGACAAAGGCTTCGGAAAGTTAAGAAAACATTTGTCTTTTCAGTTACGAACAAAATAAATTTTATCTTGCCTCATCGTATAAGAAAATCAATTTGGCTTTCCGACAGGGGTACATAGTGTCTCATCTAACAAACTCGTAATTTTTATGCCTAACTGAGACAAAGAGGTAATGTTAGGAAGGCTTTTTCTGGCACTCTGAAATTGTTGAATAAGTTGTTCAACAATTATGGACTTCCAACTGTTTGACACACCTGGCCTGTGTATCGGATTGGCAGAAAAGAAGCGCTTGAAAAGGTAAATAACAGCAGTAACCTGCCACATTTCGTATCTTCACTTCTAGCATTACCCTTAATTCGAGGGACACATTAGCAAAATTATAGCGCACAAACTCAGTTTTAGCAGGAACACATTGTGTGGATTGCAATCTTTCTGGTAGCAGATTAAGTAAAGGGACAAAAAGCTGTTTAATGACAGCTAGTCGTTGACCAAAAGTTCTGGTATGCAGGAAGAGAATAACTGTACTGTCTCACCAAGGTACTCCTAAAATATTTTTTCTCTGCACGTTCCTAACGGATTGATTCACATAAAACTCGATTACAAAGATGAAAATTGATAGAATGCAAGGATTAATCCCAAAAGACAATCAGACTTTGTTAAGAGCAATCCCATGTTTTATATTGAATATTATCATGAACATTATCCCCCCCTTTCTACTATTCTGGCTAATCCCGACAGAATCAAGATTAACTACATAATCAAAAACAGTTTGTCTTTCGCTCAGGTTGTTTCAGACTCAGCAGCTAACCCAACAATTGTCTTCACGTATGTTCCTCTCCATTTTCAACAGCGCGACATGCCAAATTCTGAACAACCCAAAAGTAAACAACTATCGTCACAACTCATTGGGGCATATGACGCTCACTTGTATATAAAGCAGTAACCCTGGAGATGCAGTTTAAAGAAACCGCGTCCTAACAAAGACAGTGCGCAGGGCGGTAGGTATATTTGCTTTTAAGGGACTTTACAGGCAAGTAAACATTTATTGGACCAACTATACTTTCGCACTCATCCTTCGTTGAGACAAACGATAAGCGTTTGTATCAAAATCGAGGTCCGACCTTACTCTCATACTCAGTATTTCTCTAACAGGCCAATGGTTAACAAGATGATGGTAGGACCCACCCGGGCAATATTTTCGGGTTTACTGATGCGTACTGCATAATTGTGATATGTAGATGTCAAAAATAAGTAAGGCCTGTGGATAAGCTCACAGCTGTTACCTTCGCTGGAAGTATCGGGATTCCGTCTTGTTTGCTGCTCGCCTGCCTTCATATGCTATCCACGCAGGCCTCAATGGCAGACTCCTGCAGGATTTAAATTCAGATCGGATTTCGAAAAAAAGTCGGAGTTATGCATATAAAAGTTTAACGTGTTTTCTTCGGTGGAAAATTTCGCGTGTATGCAAATGCAACGCACAGTTTGTTTTCCATTTTTAAAATTGACCCAGATAGCCTCTCATGAAGCCAGGATTTTGGGAACAGTTCTCTAAATTGGTTGCCCGCTTGCCTCTAGACCAACTTGTGACATATTTCGAGGTGACTGCGTTTAACGTTAACTTTTTTTAACCTAAACGTTTACTTCCTTTCCTAACCCAAAATCACTTGCTGGGCAGGCAAGGTAGTGGGGATTTTGATTAGCTCAAAACAAGAGGGCTTCATCTGGAACTCTTCCTCTTAAGCCGCCTCTCACTAGATCTGTGGCAAAAAAGATCACGGAATTCGTTTCAGCATTTCACACAAAACATAAGTCATTGACTACTTAAAACTTGTTTTAGGGTTACTCTGAACACATAGCCTAAGGCTTTCTACTCCTTGCAGGATGAAATTTCTGACGTCGATCATATATCTTTTTTACCATATATTTTAGGCAATTTCGACTATATTTGGAAACCATTGTGTGCTTTAGCCTAGAAATGTTTCTCGAGAATAGATAACTAATTGTCTACGGGCAGTGTTTAAGAATCCCTCTTCCTTTAGGACTGGAAGTGGGCATTTCCGCCTTGTTTCGAAACCTCAGACCCAGAACCCGTACAGGTTATTACGCATCTTCTGGAAAATAATCACAGGGAGGTGTTACTGACAAAGATTTGGGAAAACCCGATGGGAATTTCCGACTTCTCAGGGGATCGAGTTTGCAGCTGGACGTTTAGGCCCACCATTTCATTCAGCTAAGCTACAGGGCAAGCTCTCTTATCGACTAAAATTGGAAAAATGCAGTCACGCAGAAATCTGTTTTGTTAACTCGGCCTGTTGAGAAAATGAACATGAGTATTTCTGTTTAGCCTCCGAGATCAGGGTCGTTAGCCCACCCTGGCTTTCGTGTAATGAATAAAATCGATCATAGTAATGGTGGCTAGACTTGCGTCAACACGTTCTCGAAAATAAATGTGTTTGTTTAACAACAGTTTTTGCTAGAAGATGAATTATTGCTAGGGCAGCTGCACTCGATCGTGCAACATCTATGCTTTTTTATGATCCTGATTTCCCTTTAAGATTATATGACCGTATAAACCAAAAATCACGCAATGTCGGTAAACACTTTTATCATTTTTGAAGTGAAGCCTTTCGCTTTTTATAAATTTCCAGCTCAAAACACAATGAAAGGCAATCGACTGTGAATTCTCTCCGTCTGACATTTCAGAGGTTGTTGCTCTTGCTGCATTGTTGCGGATAAAAGAACTGATGTCAGTTGGCTATAAGATTGTCTGGACGTCCAACAATCAAAATAAGCCTGAACTTAAGAGGATGAGACATTATACGTTTTATATTAAGCAACAGATCTTTTCTTTTCCTGTCAATATATAATTTCACAAGGCACATGTATTATGGCGTTCGTGTGGTCATTTAAAGCAAAAACCCTTCAACATGCATACTGAAGTCTACCATACCTACATATATATTCGTCTCATCTGCCAAATAAATTTCTATACACTTACTGAATCAAATAAATATAGCACATGGCAACATTCGCTCGTTGCCTGAGCTCACATGGATATCTCCAACCAAATTATGGACAATTTCATTTTGCAAATGGCGCATGCTCTGCGTTCCGACTACTTACCATTTCGCTTTCATTGTTTAGATACATTTATTTATACGGACCGCAGATGGCAAAATTTGGTTTGACTCCAATAAAGACATACCTCAGCAAAATTAATTACAGGATCTCTGAAACGTGCTGACGGCTAGAGTTTGCCAAAAAATACTATGCGATTTTAATTTGCCCAAATTTTTGCCTCACGCATGAACGTCCTTCTGCGTTACTTGCCTGCTGTAGCATTTTCAATAAAAACGTTTTGGAAAACAATCTCCTACCAAAATTCTCATAATTTTTTCTCTATCAGTTAATCTCGATGGAGGGCAAAAGAGACAGATCAAACTAAAAACTGAAATCCGTGGAGAATGTGCCATTTGTCGGTGGTCCTAGAGAGACGAAAATAGATTTGTTTAGCTGGAAACGCACGCACTGAAGCAATAAATAGGACTGACCAAGTGAGTTTGCCAGCAAAAAGAAAAATGGATAATAGACGTTATTCTGGACGAATGTTTTCAGTATGAAAGCTGCAGTGGGATATATGACAGGTCCTCAGCAAAAGTTTACGAAAAATCAGATTTGGTGTGGATGAAGAGTGAAGCATTTCGCCGTGGATTCATTTTACAAAACAAACTTAGTTCATCTGGATGCAAGAAGGAAGAATATAGCCAATACAGTCCTCCCATCCCTCCTTTATTGAAACCTAAACATTTGGCACCCGTATTACTGGTTAACCTGGCCTGCACTGATGAAAGTCAACAGATATATTGATTTAATCGCAAAATTTGGGATATATTTGTCCATCTTGGACACTTTGCGTAAATATTTTATTGGGAAAATCAGTTTTTAACGTAAAATGGCGGCATTATTTTGCCTTAAATCTGCCACATGCTAAAAGGAGTGACAATCTCTGAGTGGTACCACATTAGCTAAAGCCTCATGAGACCTTTCGAATTTTGCAAAAAGACTTATTTCACCTTTGCGAACGAGACATATGAGTAAACGAAGGAGGCTTAAATGGACTCTCCAATGTTTGGTTTAGTAGCAGAAATATTTTCGAAAGAGATGGAAAAGAGAATCTTCATCGTCAAAAAGAACTTGCTGCAGAATTTTCATAATCTGCTCGACCCGGTCTTCCCACATCTACAATTTACATGGGAAGAAGAAAAGGATCAGTAGCTGTTTTCCTTGATGTGCTCGTCAAACGAAGTTCCAATAGCGAAACACAGACGGCGATCTACGGGGAGGCGATAAACACCACGGAGAGTCTCCGTTTTCACAACAATCATCCGGTGGCTCATAAATGAAGTCGTGTAAAAAACACTTCAAACAGATTCATGCGCATTACAGCAACCCCAAAGAAAAAGCACATGATACCCGATATCTTTGGAGGGGCTACCCGAAAGTGTCCATAAACTGATGCCTACGTATTCGCCTCTGGCGGAGCCATCCAGAAACGGCACCCATATTTTGCCACAGGTCATGGGCGTGTCAGAGGCAAACAACGGCATTGCTGTGGGACTGGATTCGGAATTGCACACTGGCCCGAAGTTATCATGAACAGCAGGGGCATTAAATCACGAACCGATTAAATCCAATGAGCAGTTTGGTGTAATATATCCCACCCATGACCTAGACTGTCCTTGTAATTACCCAGGTCAGATTAAACACATGCCTGGATTGCGCATAGATGAAAATAAGCCGACTGTGCCACGGATTGCAGGATTATCACAGGTGGCTGTTTACACTTGAGCAACAGGTAATGAGTTTAACTTCGCAGCCACGAAGATAGTCGCCCACGCCGGGCGCAAGACAGGCCGCGACTTGATTGAAGCCTGAGCCTCAGATGAGAACTCAATCGGTCGACACATCGATCCGGCGCCGGCATACGGAGACCTTCGCAGCCGCCTCCAAGTGGGTGCCAGCTATAAATGCTGCTTGTTATGTTACCGTTGTTATTTCCGACGATGGACTCCTGTACGCGTTCGAAGGCTTAGGCGAATTAAAAAATGGTACCAGCGATAGGGCAGCCACCTTCTTCCTCATAATTCCTTCTTCCGCCTGTTAGGTGGGAGAGAACGCAAATAAAGGGATAGTTCACTCTACTTAATAGAGAAAATATGAAACATCTTCGAGTGGCAGACTGGGCAAATGATTTATTGACGGCCGTTGAAGGATAATCTATTTCGTTGGCCTAGAAACAAGACTTCATGGACAGCGCGAGTGGTAGCGTCACGTGAGACTGGTCATTGGTCGGATAAGTTTCTGATGCATGAAATGTTCATCATAAACATCTGAAATAAGGTGACAACTTGCCAGCAGTCAATCCGGCCCGGCAGCCGTCCCTGACCTACGGTTTCTAGTGCTGCTCTTAGGCTGAACCGAGCTTTGGACAGTTGTCCACTTCATATTCTTTTATTGGAAAGCCTATGAAAATAAAGTGGGTGATAAGATCTCCTAATGATATACGACATTTAAAAAGAATTGGCGCACTGTGCGTACCCCGGTTCCCCGAAATCCGAAGAACGGACTGTCAAAAGGCAACCAGCAGAAATCCTGAAGTTTAAGTGAAAGCGGTCGCCAACCTAGCAGTGTTTTAGGGCCTGTTTTTCGTAAGTTTGATTGGGGGGAAATCCAAGCAGCGACGTCGGCCTTGCGCAAAAATGCTAAATTTCGTTCATCGTCTACCTGACCGAAATGAAACTGCAGTGACTCTCACTAAAAAGGAACGGAGTAGGCGGGTGTCTTTGCGTAATCGGTGAAAAGTCGTCCTGTTCACAGGGTAGTCGGGTTCGGATCCTAGACTGTCAACTCACACTTTGAAAGGCCTATCAACTAAGCACTTTCTTCCTATGAAAAAATATCAGTCCTGATCTAAAGTTGTTCGTGTCAGGAGCACGTTTAAAAAAATATTTGTGAGGCACATAAGCAGTAAGCGACTGGGGCGGTTCAATACTAGCGTGTGAAAAATATCACTTCTGTTTCTTCTATGCTAATTAGACTGTAGTACCAGCATAAAATTCGAATTTATAAAGAAGGAGACAGGAGTAAGCATCATACGATTTAGGAATTCGCATTTTTCTGAACGCAAACAAACTTCGTAACCGCTGGCGTTTTCGTCGTTATTAATAATTTAAATAAACGCAAAACAGAGGCCGGGTGACTGCTATCCTTTGAGTATATACAACCTACGTATTTAAAAGCGCGTTATATTCTAACATTTCCCACGCAAGTGGTTAACGTACGTATATGCTTTGTGAGTCCGAGACAAAAATTTATTCTCCATGTGATCTTGGGATTTCCGCCTGTTTTTATTGAGATTCGGAAAAAGATGTAAGGATGCTTTATTTGCTTGCAAATATCATAAGCAAAAGTCTCTTCTTAAAGAAGCGAAACTGGCAGAGTTCTGTGTGATACGCCTGCCAACCGTAGGCCAATTCTCAGTGCTAGTGCCGTGCGTCCTAATATGATCACAAATTAAATATATAAACGTATTTTCAATGGCAAATGACAACTGCGCCCACTTACTCAAGATTAGTCCAGCAAACCAGACCTGGAATAAATTAACTGAATAATGCATGGACTTTAACTGCACAAGATTCTCCCTAAGCGTGGTAGCATGATTGGAAATATTGTCATTACCGGTTCAGTTGGTGTCTACCGGTTCAAGAGGCATGCCATAACATTCTCATCGTCGATTTCACAAAGAGCTAGCAAATAATGCATTTAGGGAGATCTTTCTATAAATAGTAAATCTTCTTAACTTTAACTGGTCATGACCATGACTAGTTAGTAATGTTAAATACTGAGTAGATGACACGAATCTTTAAAGGCAACAGTTCACTTGTGCGCTTCCTTGGAAATTCAGACTGTTTAAACCTCTAGGGACTGAAGGCAAACCGCTTTTTGCCGTGCGGAAACCTTGAAATCCCGCAATAATTGACACAAGCCATCAAATTTCATGAAATTCAAAAAGTGCTGAGGACGCCAAACCCGCGTTCTCATATATTTTACAAGGTTAAGAAAAGACCCGCTTTTTCAGAAAAAACAAGAGGTTCTTTCATAAAGTAGTATTTACTGGCTGGGAAACAAATGCAAATCGATCGTTAGAAATAGGAAAGAAATACACACTATAGGACAGTTAGAATTCAAAATAGAGATATATAATGAAGATAGGTGTGGTAGAAGGAGGTAATAAAGAAACATCATGAAAAATGAAAACTCCCATAATTGGGTCATTGTTCTATGCGCAATAGACTAACAGGGCTGTTTAAAATACGAACGGCCCGAACGCCTACACTGGATTGTCCTAAGTAATTTTTGAGCATAAAAGTTGGTTTTTCCCTGCGTTGAAAAGCATCCCCAGCATTGTGTTGCCTATATTTGATAAGCATAAAAGCATTTTCGTTGGGACCGTTGGCAGAAATAACAGGGGAATGAAGGCCGCTGTCGGAGGGACTTAGCAGGGTCTGAAAAAACTGACCCTGTTCATAAGCTTTAATTTAAAAATAAACAGGAGCGTTAATCTGCCAAACTATGACATCCATTCCGTGTCAGTGAGTGACGTTGAAACTGAGGGCGTCCTTCACGTCGGGGATGAATATTCTGCTGTTGACAGGACTAGCCGTTGACCGCCAGTTCGGCCACACTCAATATTTGATGGCCACCATTGGACGTCTAGGATTCTTTGAGATCATAACCGGCAGAGTGTGTTCCTGTGGAGATGTCCTCCAAAATATTACAAACTTTACTCACATCGTAGACTCCTCTAAGAAATAAAACCTCTCTGCAGAAGTAAATGCTCTTTCAGACTGAAGATAGGCAATCATCATATTCCTAATAGAGGCGAAGAGACGAGTCCCAGGAAGCCCTCTTGAAGACGGACACACGATCGCTGGGACAAGAGCTTGTCCCAGCGATCGTGTCTCCTTTTTCGATCATCACATTCCTTGACAAATACTAAACGCCAATTCCTTTGCTACCTATTTAATATGACGACGTTATGATCCTTAGGAGAGGGAATTTACATTTCCATTGTCATTATCCTCTTTGCTCCGAGAGTGAACACTAACAAACGTTCACCCGTGAATATTCTAAATGAAAACAAATGGTAACTTTTTAATGTGCAACAGATGCAAAGTCGTCGTGCTTGCAAATGGACTGTCTTGGTCCCCCTTTTTGTTTCCAGGCACAGTTCTAGCATTACTCACCTGCCATAGAGTGTTTTTATTAATATTAAAGATACCTGCTAATGGCTCACGTAATAGCACTTCTGTTGCTGGCTGCTGCATCAACCGAAAGCCAAAGGCATACAAATTTATCTCGACGTATTTGTTTGCACGACACGATGGAGAAAAATTTCAGCATTTTGACAAAATCCCGTGTGTCTGTGCTTAGCCTTATGATTTTTGCCGTAGTATAACAAACGCTTGACGCGAAACTGATTGCTGCATCTTTTGGAAGAAAACCGTCACTGTACGAAGCAAACGTTCTGAGCTCAACCTGTTCTTACCTCTTGAAGGGTAGTGGGATGTTTCGTGTCTGGCCCTACCTGATTTTCGTACACACCAAGTCAGGTTTGTCATTTTTAAAAAAGAGGCGTTAGTTAAACACAAAGAAATGCCGCTTTTTGCTCAAGACATCCTGCTTTGCCTCAATCTGATGGTTTTGATATAAAGCCATCCTCAGAAAAAGGCTCCTAACGACACAAATAAACTTAGTACAAAAATTCGAAAACACCTCTTCTGCTTTCTGATAATTA
This sequence comes from Spirometra erinaceieuropaei, assembly GCA_902702965.1. Classification (NCBI taxonomy): domain Eukaryota; kingdom Metazoa; phylum Platyhelminthes; class Cestoda; order Diphyllobothriidea; family Diphyllobothriidae; genus Spirometra; species Spirometra erinaceieuropaei. The sequence goes on along the minus strand of CACRXP010000445.1, from coordinate 297,365 downwards.
AGAGATTTTGGCCAGTGTACTTTATGGGTCAACTTACCTATTGTTATTATGTTATTATGTTTTGCGCTAATCGATATGGGAACCTCAATTAATTATTCTTTACTCTTTGGGAAAATAACTGGATTCCCTCTTCACTGTTTCACGGACGTCAGTGCATTTTATGTCAGCGTTAAGGACTAGCAAATGCCTAGTTCAAAGTGTGGCGAAGTAACAGGATTTAATTCCAAGTGAACCGACATAGTCTGATTAACTATTACTGTATACCTTGTGCAGACCGCGGGACAATGACAGAAGAAGGCAAGCCTTCGTCGGGTATGAATTATAACTTCAGTGACAACTGCTCTAGATTTTTAATTTAATCGAAACTCTTAGTTCTGGTTTAGAAACCTTCCATTTTGAAGCGGCATATGACAGGAATTGAGTGCGTTAACTGTAAATATGAAATCCTTGTCTTCTTTCACTGAGTAAATTTTATGGCAACTGCATTTTTTCCCAGACGAGTGAAACAATAAATCGGAAACTGACTCCTTGTCTCCTGCCTGAAGTACAAGTATAACTGCCTAACAACCCCCATTTGCACAAAATGGTCATTGTGGCCGCCGTTCGTTTCCATACAATCGCTTTCGACAATTAAATGCTCTCAGAATTCACAATAACATACTCGGATTAGTTTGTGAGGCTTGAATTTCTGTATTTCTGAAAGAAATTATCATCAATTATTATTTTTTCATTGTTATTTTGGATTGCCGAATGTGTTTTCGCGGCTGGCACTATTATCTATTTCAGCAAAGCTAGAAGGCTGTGCATCTTTTTTATAAAGTCAGGACAAATTAAAAAACGTACCTAAAAGTTATGTATATACAAATTATCGGGTTTTGTGCACCATTTTATCGCTTAATTACATTTGGACAAAGCACTAAAACACAAAATTAAAAAACAAAACCAAAAAGCGTATTTATCGAGTGAAAGTTTAAAATGCAGTGACAGTTTCTAAACAGATTCTAAAATTAAATCTTAAACTGAAGCATTTTACATTTTTGAATTATAAAACGACGTTGATATGTAAACAGTAGTCAGATTTTCAGGTTGAGAGATTTGGGCGGTCGCAGAATGTCCAGTTGAATGAGCATGACACTTACTTGGCTTCATCGAATTCTTAAAAAATGCCATCCCCACTATGACTAGCTCAGATTCTAATTTACTCAAATTGCCTTACAAAGACACCTGAAGAGTGTTTCATATACTACGCCGTGTGCATTTTCGGTACCTAGAAGTGGTGTTTAAAACTTTACTACACGCCCGGGGTCTTAAATATAGGTTTTATGGAAGCTCTCAAAGTGATAAGCAATATTTAAAGATCTCGTCACAATTTAAATGAGATGAAAAATAGGGCGTTTTCTAAAGATCAAAGACACAGGAACCGACAATTTACAAGCATCAAGATCTTGACGGTATGCTTGCGCCTCTACGACTCACGACAGACTAAACTACGAGGTCGAGGCTGTTGTGCGCAAGTGTAAACGTTCATCACTGACAGGTAACGGTGTCAAATCTCAATTAAGTGACTTGGGATAAAAATCTCAGAATATTGACGCGTCGCGTTCTTAAGTCGAGTCAAGGGTTTCCAAGTAAGCGATTTAATATTTTTAAGTGTACTTACTGACACGCCGAGAGTATTAGCATGTTAAACTACGAACGCCGAATATTTCTTTACACCACGAGAAACGTAAACTCTTCCAACAATAATAGGTGCGCCGTTTTAAGCAATTTCTTATTGGCAACAGGCAGCTATGTTTGGCTTAGGAAGGAAGTAAAAGCAGATCACACTTCCAAAATACGCAACCAGAAATGATCGATTCTGGCCTATCTACACTTATCAGCTATATGATGCAGAAATTGCATTAGACATGAGGGGAGTCTATGGCCAAATAGTAGGGCGTTTTCACTTGCGATCGATGAAGAAAATACCCGAATTTCTCTGAGTAGGCGTGGAGTGGGACTGGTAATCAAGTGTAAATCAGTCCAGAATTACCGCATCGACATTTCCTGTCTTCGTCAGTTATTTTTTTTCAATTTGAAAAGTCTAGTATTTAGGCGAACACCTGCGTGGACTGTTGAAGGAAGCTAGAGACAAAACGCAATATATTTATTCCGATCTGCAGTGTGGAGGGATCATCAAAAACACTCCTATGCCCTATAAATCATGCAAGAACAATTCAACGTTTTGCAAGCCTTAACTCCCTTTTATTGATTCTACGCATGAATTCGTTAAAGATGAGAACCTAACCGTGGCTTACTTTTCCAAGAAACATGTAGTACTCCCGTAAAGCTAGTGATAAAATTCCGAAGAGCAAGTACAACACGCAAATAATAAAGAAATTACCTGCAGGGAAGGCGACTGACGGTAAACAGCTTTATTCCCATCCCGAGTTTGTGGCTGCATGTAAAGAATAAAAATATCAAATATATGCTTTGGATAAAAGGGGTTTAAGCAAGAGCAGATGTGGAAACTAAACATTGATGGGTGCTGCTCACAAGGGATGAGAACAAATTAACAGACTCGGAACGGTAATTTAGGAAAATAGTCTCAGTTTTTGAAACGTAAAGTACTTCATCCTTCCTACCCCATCTCTTCCTGCTTTTTCTTCTTTTTCTTTTTTGTAATCCACTTTAATCACCGGCTTCATGTTAACTTTTTCGAATTCTTGACCGTTTTATGTACGCCCTGTTTTACGACTGCACCTCTGGCCTTATAAATTAACATTCATATAATGCCGTGGCACAAGTTCCTTTTTATTTTTCATTCTTGGGATTACAATCGAATTTTTTACAAAGCCCTTTGCTTCCCGTGCTTTTGAAGGTTGGAAACAGCACTTTAGTCAGTAAGGGAGTAAAACTTAAAGTATCGATGTTAAAAGTCTATGCATTACACGCTATTCATTTGGCAAAACGTCTGTCCGAATAGCATGCTAATTTGATTTGGTATGAATAAAAACCTAAGGGATATCGTCAAAATTGACCCTATGAAGTCACCACGATGCCCTGCGAGTTAGGACATGGAATAATAACTAAACGTAGGGTAGAGTATCCTAAAAATGGCGATTAAAACCGGACTCTTTTATGATATGTGTGAGGTTTTGAGATATGATCGATTCTATGGCACGTTTTCTGTTTTGTCAAGTAAGTCAATGTTTTTTGGTTTGGGAGTCGTATCTCGACTTCAGACCTGACGAAGTATTTAAGGTTTGTAGTAATCCACAGTTGCGACGTCAGAATCCGTAGCGTGGTCCAAAATACTTCAAAAGCAGAAAAATAGGACGACAGAACAAACGAAACATTTTAAAGGAAAACATACGTCATGACGGACAAGAAATAGCGGATTGAATTTTCCACCTTCATTCATAATTCGGCAGCAGATTGTCAGCTGCAGACGACAAAAGACAAACACTGCAACCTTTCTGGCATTTTCTCCTAGCAATTTTTGATAACCATGCATTAATCAATTGATAAACACACAGGAATAATTCACAAATGCGTTCAGGATAGCAGAACACACAGCAAGAAGACGTAAAGCAATAAAAACGCTAATCTAAAGAGGAAGGCATGGTGGGTGGGGTTTCGCCTGACTGTTAGTTTTTTGCTCGGCTATCCCAGACTGATGCTGACGTTATTTCGACTGCTTGCGGTTCCGTTTACCTGCTGTCTGAGTTAATGCGTATGAAAAACACTTTTCTCAGGCAAAAATGTCTGAGACACCTAGACGCGATGGGTTTAAAAGTAAGATTTTCAAGTAGAAGAACATAGGAAGTAGTGGATTTCACCAGTTGCCTTTGACCCCAGCACGCACGCAGGGCTTATAAAATATTAAGCAGTCAGTGAACGCCTTCGGGCTAGTTGTCCTGTTTCAAGACACCAGAACATGCGTTTGCAAAATAATTATCACATAAACTGGAGCTCCTTTCTTCGGGCTGCCATACAGTGATTCACTTAGCTAAGTAAGTGCTGAGGCCACTCCGGAGTATTTTGACTGAGCTACGCAGACAGGTCTTTTCGTGCGACATTGTTTTATTATTAACCTGCGAAACTCAAAGATTATCGATCAGGAATGTAAGTTCTCTACAGCACGACATTTATGAAGGTGATGACGGCCATTTTTGACTAATGGATCCCACCGAACTACTGAAGTTTTTCTTGGGACCATTTTGACTATACACTGTAACCTGTGAGTAAATGAATGGCATTCCCATAGTTTGACATAACCCTTATTCGGCTGTCAAATTTGCCCTAAAGAACCTCGGAAAACAATTCTCAGGTTTTCGGAGTAGATATTTCGGACACGATATTTTTATTCCAGCCCTGTCCCCACTAATCAGGACCGAATCGAGTACGTAGAGGAAGAAAACTTAACTCGGTTGCTATCTTTATATGCTGCACCCTGATTAATTGCTCTCATGCGTAACCATCCTCTCTTGTCTCCAACTCGATGACTTATAGTAGATTTACTTTCTCATGAAGTGCTGACCGAAATTTTTGAAATGTGTTTTCAATTCAAAAAGGTGACTTAGTTAGGGCGGTTGTATTATTAACCATGTCGCAGAATGCTAACATGTCTCAGTCACATCAGAACGCCGGCTTTCGAAAGAGCCTTTTATTCCCAGCTCGTATAAACTATAGTTCTTAAAACTTTCTACTTAATTAGCATAAATTTTTACAACCATTTTTCAATATATGTATGAATACAAATATATTTCGTAGAAAACACACAAAAATATTCTTTCTTTAACTCGTCTACTAGCATATTACGCCTTCTTAAAATCTCATATCTGAGAAAGGAATATCTATCGGTTTTGGAAAGCCTTCTAGATTCTCGAATAATTTGAATCCGGGCTGCCGTCACACTTAATTTTGGAATTTCAAACTGCAAGCTGCATAGGTTTCGTGTAAAGAAAATCAAACGTTTCCATGTGCCATTATAAAAAGGACATATAAGGCACGTAACATTTTGCAATGGTTGTGAACGCGTTATCCATTTTATGAGCAGCATTAGCAAATGTGGCGATACGACGTTCTACGGTTGGACATTTCACGGTCTTAAAAAAACCCCGCAATCAGAAACTTTTCAAAAACGAAGTACATTCTTTATTCATTTATTAAATTTGAAAAAAAACTGCATTTGTCAGTAAATGGGCGAAAGAAAGTATCCTTGCGCTTTTTTTATAAAACATATTTGAATTTATGAGGGTACCGAAAGTCAATTGGAAAATTTGTACTACTTAAGCAGCATGGATGTTGTTCACATAGGTAGGCGACAAGAAGCTTGTTTGAAAGCCGGCATCCTAACGCGATTACAATATCTTAGTATTTTACGACGTAGTGACTTATATAACAATCCCGCTTAAGAAACCTTTTCGAATTGAAGACTCTTTTCAGAATTTCGCTAACATTTCATCGGATAGCATATCCGCTCTACTAGGGAAAATCCCGGTCAGAAAACCAGTGAGCACTAAACTGGGAAAGAATTCACAGCTTTCTCGGGTGCAACATTAGAAGGGAGAGTTTAGAGCAGTATGTCAGTCATTAAAAGGTCATCCGCCATATATATCATGTAGCATCAGGGAGAAAGTCGAAGAAACTAAATCATATAGCTCACATTGGAGTGTCCCGTGATCGCGGCCGAATGCAAGGCACCACTCGGGAAGCACCGCCGACAATTTTCCCGAATACTCCACTCTAAAGAACGGAAGATATCCAATATCTTACGACTGTAACGCAAACCTGGAGAATACGGCACTAACAAATAAACCGCTTGTTAACTGTGGACAAGGATAGGGGGACTTCAGGTGGTTTTGTGAGGTCCAACACAACGTCTCAGGAAACTATATATGCTGAATAATCTGGCCTCCAAACTGGCTTTGGTGCGATCAGCCACTCAGTGACTTATACGTTTTCTCATACATACTTGATAAAAGTTTATAAGGTCAATCAAAATATGGAGTTGAAGTAGCCAATCCGTAAACGCATCGGATACATTTGCAAGTTCTATGTTCTAGAATGGAGAGGACGAACTGAATCCATCAACCCTGAGTTGCGAACGACCAAAACTATTGTTTGAGAAATCAAACTTCAAATAACTTATTTTAGACGTTAAGGATACTGCTGCTTCTATATTATCCTCATTGTCGTCCTCCAATTTCACAGGGCAAGGTATTTCATCCTCCATTGCCAGTCAATTTTTGAGAACTTCAAAAATTCCAACGATTATTTTGAGCGATAGAAACTGGTCTATCTCGGAAACACTTGCATACTTACGTATACGATAGCAGAGTATTGTTGCCCCAAAAGCCGTACACGTTTTATTGGTCTTCCAAACAGTGGTTAAATTACCCGCTAAACGGCCAAATATCTTCATTAGAAGCAAATGTCCGAATTCCAAATGCCTATTTGCTTGAGGAGAATGAAAACCGATAGCCAGACATAAGAGCAGTAAGAGAACGGTTGACGACTTTAAGGAGAAGTTGCCAATGAACTATCGGTGACGCAGGTCTAAAAGTGACTAGGCAGGACTCAGCATACTAGCGTCGAACCAATGCGTCCTTTGTCCGCTTCCTGACCCTATGCTCAGGCTTCAACCAACTCACGACTGGTTTATTTTCCGGAGTGGGTGATTATCTAAGTCAAATGCCTCTACGGGCGACTATGAGGTGAATTCATTTGGTACGCGAGTGCGGGCATATAGAAGCATCATCGAATTTTATAGGAGTAAACTAAGGTGAAATGTAAAACACGAGAATGCACGAAGGAAATTTGACATACATACAGCAAGCAAAAACACTGAGAATAATGGACTTACTGGCTGACCCAAAGTTACCGGCCGGGTTGGTGGCAGCCACCAACCCGGCCAGTAGCGTGAGGTCAGCCAGTAAGAAGTGATCGAAGGGCCGGCCCATCTGCAGCCCTCATTTACCCCATCTCCTTTACTGTGCGGATCACCTTCCAGCACTACCGACACCGTTGATGAATCGGATACTCACCGCTCTCGCCACTCACTCATACTCCGTATCGCTACCCAGTGCTCTGCATGCCATAACTCCTGACTGTGTGCAATTTCATTTAAACAGAAACGCAGCTTTCCCGGGCTCCTGTCCGTCCCTTCACATCTATTTCTCACGTTTTATGCATCTTCCAACACACAACTTACTTTTAGGATTGTGAGCACCTTGGATTTCGAAGGTCCGTAATAGTGTATTTGCGACCACTCCTCTACCAGCCTTTGTCTACTCCTCACTGTACTTACGACCTTGTTTATTCCATCTCTTCTCTTCATTGTGTATATCATTTGACTAGCAATACCAATGTTTCGTCTGATCACAGTATTCTGACGTGGTTTCTGTTTGCATCAGAGTCTAGGCTATCCTCAATTAAGTTGAAAACGCAAAAGATCATAAAAAGGAATTTCATGTTTGGCAGCAAGAATATGAAGTGACATTCTTTACATCTTTAAGCACTGTTTACCTTATAAGAATTCTCCAATAACTGTCGTTTGTTTAGACATATGTTGTGCATTAATATAAATGTATAAAGTTTTTGTTAACATACCGCGATGAAAAACCTAATAGTTACATTTCTTGGTTGTTTTAAAGGAGGATGAAGCACAGTTAGGTCAAAGTGCTGAAACGCTATCAAATACTATAAAACACCCGGGAGTGGTTTAAAGTCCTAATGTACATATTCGTTCTCCCTTTAATAATCATATAGATTAGGTTTTTGGAGGAAAATACGCTCGTCCATTTTTCTGATGCAGCAATTTTGAAAAACCGGCAATTTCCAGTTTGTGGCAAAAATTTGATAAAGTGTGTAAAATAGATTTTTAGGGAATATTCCATTTCTTCAGCCCCAAGCAAATGTAGTCCTCAGCAAGTTAGCGAATGTAATATTATTTTAGTGCACATTGCGTGGCATAACTTATCTGGTTTTTTCTAAACATTGACATGATTGCCATAATGCTCTCTGTTAGAACGAGAAGCACCTACTTCATCATCATGCAGTAGATAATTTCAGCAAATACAGGGAAACCAGGAGCTTAAAAACCGTTTGCGGTACTTAGGCTTTTGAGATATCTCTATGTCTTTGGCTCAACCTTACGTACAACTATATTAGTGAACTTTGTCCAGGTTGAAACAAAAAGTATTAGAGCCCAAAACAGCAGAAAAACAAGAACGTTCGGTGACAACAAATAAACATATTTTTATGTTGCCCCATACCTGTGATAGAATTCAATTTGAAAATAGCGTTCTGGTTTCATGCACCTTATCTTTGAAAGACAAAGTTGTAAAATTCCGAAAAAGTACGATATTGTAACTTAAGGGAACACTGATATTGAGCCGGGCCATCTAGCTATGTCGACAGTACGCGATTCTGTAGCCAGCCATGTTAAAAGTGCCCCAGCGTAAGTGACAGAGAGTCTAGAAATCGCTTATGTCAGCCGTACCCATCACCTAGCCGCCTCCTGACAGGTGAAGCACTTTGCAAAATTTGCGCAAATCTGGTTGATTAAGGGCCAGAAATATTGGCGACATAAAATTTCTCTTTTACGCTTGAAAACAATTGGCAAGAATGTATACTGGTACCTGGAATAGGATTCTATTACGACAAGACAATCGAAGTACATCTAGACCACGATGGGGTGCCAAAGATTTATTAAAGCATGCACAAAGCAGTTTTGGAACCGTTCTAACGGTTTAGTTTGATCTAACGTGGCAGAATTTTGATCATCACTTGTCCCTTATTATTAAGCCTTAATCCAACTATTTTAACTATTTTTAATTTTGCTTGTGAGAGCACAGTTTAAAAACCTGCCGGCATTTTGCACAAAACACCTATGGAACTAACACTCAAAAAGGGCAATGTGAGTGAATCGGCTATGGGTCTGGTACTCGCCTCTTCTTCGTGCATCCCCTCCTTCGTAATATTTTCCACTTGAAAATGTATCGCATAGTTTCGTTCAACGTTCTCCAAGTTTTTGTGCGTCTTATGAGGCTAACGGCTTCGAATCTCAGTTGACAACTGATATTTAACCTGATTTAAATTTCTCGGAACATAAAAATTATCCCTTTATACTACTGTCTATAGGAATGGACCGAAATTTAATGCGTGAATATTTGCGCCGAAGTTGCCTTTTAATTTCCTCAGAAACTAACTGCTAACTTGAAGTAGATCAGTTTACGCCATGTCTATAGGTCCTAACCCTTTCTATTTGCGGCATGAATGTAGGAGAATAAAATGACAAAACAGTACTTTTCCGGGCTACCGACACTTAGCGTCGTCCTATAACGCTTTATGAGTTGGAGGACAGATATCGAAAGTAAAAAAATGATCGTTCGAAATATTTTCTTTGCTCTCTCTGTTAAGATAAAAAATACACTGACGAAGTTGTGTCTGAACTACGCCCTGAATATGTTGCAAACTTACTTTGGCTCCTGTTCAATGCTTTGAGAAGGAAACGTTAATGAACACTTTCCGTTGGGGGCAGTCATTTTTTGTCAACGACTATATTTTTTGATCTAACGATAGCAACTGCTCTTGGAGCGGTGAATAGTATTAAAATGAGATAAGAAATAACATGTCGCGCAATATCATTTCTTGCATTTATCACACCTATCAGCTGGGCGTAATGTAGACACGCATAATCTATCAATGGGCACCGTCGTTTGCATATATATGCAACTTTCTTACTTTTCCTTTGACTAGCTAGAACTTCGACCATCCTTTTATCCGATTTTTAGTCGTTTGCATCACAGAACTAAGCCAGATACGCAAAGCAAGACATGACCCTACAAGGAAACAGTACTACATATTCGTCTGGAAATCTCTAAAATAATTATTAAACAACATTTTTTAACTGGATTCCCTTCAAAAACTACATTGGGATGGTGTGGTAACTGACTATTTAGCCCAAATGCCTCGTAAACATGTCATACGGTAGGAAATCCTAGCTTTCAGCTAACAGCTATGCTAGACATACCACTCCAGCCACCGCATCCTATCTCATCTCTAAACGGTCTTACTCCGATATTCAGCTGCTGCAAGTAAGGAGGGCAAAAAAATGCGAGGTCGACGCTGATGTAGTTTTCCGTACTTCGATATTGTGCCTAATTCCCACAGTATAGTAAATTAGTAGTGACGTTTCACTGTTATGATGTACTTACGGACCTGACTTAGAATTCAGTCAGCTGACGACATCACACCGTTCCCTTTTGGACTGAGGCCCAGAATTTAATGACTCCTATCTGTGCGGCCTTTCGTTCCGTTGGGATCTAGTTATCGAATTCCGGTGCGTGTAGATGTAAGACCCAGTGCATATATGGCATGCGTAGTCACTGGTTTGACACGTCACACTTTGCTCTCATGTCAATCAGTTATTTTGGATATGGTACTTCATACTCCGTAAGGGGACACTTTTTTAAATTTTCGACGAAAAATGTCTCCCAAACTCGTCGTGGCTTTGAAAGGTCTGTTAGGCAAATTTTAATTATTTTACATTTCAGTCATCTGAAAAGATACTTGGGATACGGAGCCCAAAAACACGACGCACAATCATTTCTGACCTTGTTCCTGCAAACGGTTGTTCACCTTTGGATATTATGTTTGCTTTGCGACTTCACCAGTCTCAACCATTAGTCTTTTCTCGCTTTGTCTACAAAGCGATTCCTTGACTATCTTTCTGTATTTAAATTGCTTAACTGACTAACGTTTAATAGCTTGTGACAGTGCCGGATTTACCTATTCTATTCTTAAGCTTATTCTTCGTGTCTCTACTGAGCAGAACGTTATTCTTCGAACCGGGCACTCACCGATTCTCTTACTGAGTTTGTCTTTGACATTTACGGAAGCTGACTACTTGTTGCCGGTCGTCCGTAATTAACGTGTTGTTGGACAGATGATCAAAATACTCGCTGCCTCCGCTTTTCGACCCGCATACTCAAGTGTGCCTTTTGCTGGCGAGCGGATGTGTATTGTATGTGACGAATCGTACCTCCCTCCGTCCGCCACTTTAAAAGTACTTTTGTTTAGGCGCAGGGTTCCATACTATCCGAATGTTTTTTTGAAATTGGCACTGTTTAATGAATAGGGCGAATCATCTGGCAACTTCGTGGTCAACTATGGCATCTGAGAATATACTATATAGATGAGAGGGGCTTTTCCGTGTTAAAACCCTTTTTGAACCTAATAGATGGCGTGATTGCTGCGAGAGTTCTCGCGCTTCTGTTCAACTGCAACCTAGTCCACTTTGTTGTTGCAGTTTGTACAACGACCTAAAGCTCTGTTGTTTTGCAATAGGCGAGGTTAAAACTCCGTCATTTGCCTCCATAAATGTAGCAAAGTATGCTAATGATTGCGCTGTTTTATCTCGCAAAGCGAAAGACTCGTCCCTCAAATAGAGCTTAATAAAATGCCGATGAAGAAGAACTAATCGTTTCCGTCTGGGACTGTCTAACACTAAGCAAAATAAACGATCTTAATATCTTCTTATTTGAGGGTAAGGCTAATCGTCTGCTAGCAACCACAAATAATCTTTCAGAAAATTATATAACTGTTTTTGTACTCGGATGACAGCATGCTTCAAAAAGGATTTGGATCCATTGCAATAGGGTCCATAATTTACAAAGTCTGCCGTTATTTATTCAAAACAAAGATATCTTTAAAATTTTAAGGGCACCTGTTTAAAAAAGGGCTTGTCTAAACACTAAAGTTAATAAATAGATACAAAACGATCTGGATAGATTTGTCAAAAGAACCACAGTGGGAGTTCCAGACACTACACAGTAAATGTATATAAACACAAAATTGTCTGCATTTATTACGCAGTTGTGCTGTACATTTCATCTGCGAGGTCAAAACCTACAAATAATGCCAAATCCATTCTACCGTCTGCGTTAATGTAACGAAAGATTAGCCCGTTTTGACGTTATTTTATTCCTGTCTGGAGATTTATATTGCACTACGAGACCTTAGGGTAATTAATGTTTACGCATCTTCCATTGTTCTAATCAGTAGTCTTTCCCCCCCTTAAGATGCCATGAAAGAACTGATTCGGTGTTGGACAATTTTACAGCGGTTGTCTTCCGCTAAACGACAATAAAGGTATTCCAAAACAGTTTAGCTGGAAAGGGTCTAAACTTCTACTAAAACAGGAATAACTGCAGTAGGTGAAATCCGCGTAAGCTACTTAAAATGTTCGTTTATAATTTGATGCCTTACGAGTATCCTGTCAACAGTCTCGCACATTTTAACTGTGTAACTCTGCTTCCGAAATATTAACCTAAATTGAATCATAAGCAGTTATGTTTTTTCTGTATATTTTAATGATATGCTTGGGACGTATGAGTGCTCAACGCTCAGATAAAAAGGCAGAATTTGTTCTTTTGCATCCGAAATTGTTGAAAATTATACGTTTAGGAAATGTATCACCTCTACCGAAGGATGAACATGGATTTTCAATTATCATGTATAAGAAAATCACCACATTTAATTGCTAATGTCAAGCTAAGCTTTCCCGATGAAAGTCTATTTATTGTAAATGGTTCTCTGCATGCTTTTACAAACTCGAAACTTGTTAAGCCTTCGTAAGTCAAATCAGAAGAGTGCAAATGATACTTCCGCTTTTTTCTGGAATTTGTTTAAGGCTTCCAATTTTGCTGCGTTTTACGTAGCTGCGGTCTGATCGGACACAAATGTTTGATGACGCCTGACAATGACCACGCGTCTCGTCCCTCATTTCTATTTTATGTTGTAGTTTACTTTATCGCTAATATTGGGAAGAACATGTTCTGACCAAAAAGGAAGTAAACTCGATTAACTAAGTAAGGTACCTCGTCCCAGGGCTATGGCAATAGCAGGCGTTGGCTATTTACGTTGCCTTTAAAGAATGAGGATGCTACCCTAAGAGGCATGCACGTATGTCACCGACCACGGTAATTGCGTAAGGTTGTCGACAAACGAGACTCGAAAGTTTGGATGCACTTTAAATTAACCTTTATCGTTTTTGAGAGCAAGTACTCCGTAACTCATTGATGCTTTGGCATTCAGAAAACTCCCCATGTACAACATCTCAAACACGGTCAACTGGATAGAAGGCCAGAAGGCTGGTAAGTAAATATGACAGCGGACTGTAATCTTACCAGAAACGAAAATAGAATACGAATTCATCGGGATTTTTTTTTTCTAAACGAACGTGAGAACGCGAGCATTTCTCACGGAAGTGTTGTAACCTAGTTTATCTCAGCTGTTTAAATTAAGCGGTGCCATTCCAGACGGTTTCAATGACGATAAATCTTATAATGATTTCAGATTATAGTCAGCGTTTTTGAAAGCTCCGGTCAGAACGTAAACTGAAACGCTGAACTTACTACGAAAAGAATGCTCCCATAGCGGCTTAAATCGATGGTTTAAGCACGGTTTCAAAACAGTTGCCGGATTTTTGGGATTGTTACGAACGCACATTTTATCATATGCGTGTCACATTTTGGAACACTTTGAGCCCTACGATGAGCGCCGATGGAAGTTGGCACTGCGCTTATAAAAGATGTATTAAAAAGGAAACTTGCAAACCGAATTCAGTGCAGGCTTTTTCATCAGTCGGTCGTCTGCTGTTCTGCAGAAGCTCTACACATAACTACCAATATCAAGCTACTAATCCGGGATAAACATTTCATGATATCTTGGCGGAAAAACCTAAATGCTCTGGAAAATAGAAAAAGGCATTTATGTGTGGTTTTTAAAAATATGAGCAGCACATATAATTTTAAATGCATTTTGTACAGTACTACATCGTCTTTTATGAGCATTTTTTCCAGCTAACCATCTAAACGCACGCCAACCACAATTTTGACTTCAAGAGTAAGCAGTCGTTGAATAATTATTGATCCGGGGAAGTTAGGGTATAAAATTCCTTTTAGGAAGTACTGTTTCAAGAACTCATGTCTTTTTTTAAAACTGGTGATTAAGCTAAGGGGATATCTGTCTTCATAACTGTTTTCAAAAATAAAAATGCCTGAAACTCTCACACGATTTTTTTAAGTCTATAATTTTAGGTCGGTTTAATTGTCAAGAGGGATATTCAGCATAATCCACACCTCTGCCGTATTACACGGGCACCTGGAGCCATATTTATGGCGGCATTCTAGGATATGGCAATATGGTTCACATAGCATGTTAAGTTGTCCACGGGAATATGGGCCTCCATTGTCATGAAGATGACCTTGCCTTAAAATCTAAAGGAAGTTGTGGTCAGGTTTCGGGTTAGTGCTAGGGTAAGGGTTAGATGGGATGTAAGGATTGGAGTCAGAATGGTCGGTGTTATAAATGAGTTGTTTTACTAGCCACTCATAAGGATACATTCACGTTATGGTTGAGACACAGAAGTAGGTATCCTCTGGAAGTTAGTGCAGAGGTTCCATATTCCCATGTCTGACCCATAATGTTTTAAAACTATAAATTCGACAGAAAACGCATGCTGTATTTAAAAATATGTGCGTTGGGGCTAATACACTAAAAATCGAAGCACCTCCTACATAGGAGCAGGACCGTATAAGAAGCCTTAGTTTTCCATACAATGCGAGTCACGAATAAATTATTGCATACTCTTTTATCAAAATACGACCGAATTTATACAAACATCAAAGATTAGTTTGCAAAATGAAAATATTAATTTTTCTTTGGACTGGTTTTGGCAAGAGGCCTGAAATATGTCCGCCTGACGTTTCAACCGTCATTTCTGACGATGTCCACCGTGTGCTTCACAGCAAGGTAAAGCAGGGACGGCGACTTGCGCGTGCTTTAGTTTATAGTGAATTCAGACTTACGCAGCATCTACTGCACTCTCTCCCCCTCCCCATCTGCACCCGGTATCAAGACAGGGCCAAGAAAACCGGGGGCTGCGAGGGTGCAGGTGAATGGCGCGGTCGAGCCCGCACCTTGGCGCTCCACTCCACACCCCCTGGTCAACACACAGCGAATGACCAGGTTTTTAACCAACAATAACAATGGGGGCCGCAGGGTCCCAGTGCGCGCGATGACTGTCGGTAAAGGGGTCTGCCAGCACACACCGAAATGTTGGCACTTGTTATGATGTGGAACTCCGATAACGCCTGTCAAGATCCGATATGACTCCCTGATGGTCCAATAGGGACGATGACATGTCCACGCAAAACGTAACATGCTGACACGTAGAAATTAACTTGCTAATACTTCTCCTGCTCGGTAGGTACACAAACGCACATAAACCGTCTTTTCAATATGGACGCATAGCGAAAAAAGTTACTTTTATATCGTTCGTATCAGGATAAAATTACATGACTACAACTGAACCGTCACCGTCGGTAAAGTTCGTCGCCCAAACTGTTACCAAATTCTTCCGTCCCTTGTAAACCTCCCATTGTTTGGTCTGAAGTTTATGAGTGTTGCAAGAAGCGCTAGGTTAGTGGGAACCGAAGTTTTCCAGTTGAGTCTCGAGAATATTGAGGATCCTTCTGTCTGAAATGCAAAAATTGAAAGGTGAAAAGCACAGAGGTCAAAGGCCAATAATGAAGTTCACAAGAGATTACGAGAGACTTTAATGAAAGTATGTAATCAGGCATCACTGACCCTTATTCAAATGTCCCTTATTTAGTGATGTTTATTGGTGGTCTGACCAGACAAAAAGTACTACCTCCCCATTTAGGGTGCTGCCCTAATCCTTTTCGTACAACACTGTCCTGCTGAAGATACCTTTCAAGGATGAGAATGAGCAAATTTTGGGTCCAAAATGGTAGAATTACTTACCCACCGGAAGGTCAGTTCACCGCACGGAACGAGGACAGTATGAAATATCAGTAATATTATTTTGACTTAGCTTTCAACATTCTTTCGGGCAGCTGCTGCCGGTTTGTTTTTTCCATTAAACAATATTACTCTTCATGATCGCTCTGAACTCTTCTTCCGCAACAGGTAGTTGGAGTTGGTTATTTATGCTATAATTCGTTTGCAGATAGCCTCTCATAAATCAGAAGATACAAGTAGCCCAACAACTCCCTACCACTTTAGGTCTAGTCGACGCTTTCATAATGTTGTGAAAGTAATCGCCTGAAACAGAACCTGACTCCAGCGAAAGATTTTTTGAGGCGACAGTCGTCAGGCTTGTACAGTGGCACATATATAATTCTTAAAGACAATATCTGGGAACATGAGAGAACGGGTCGGTGTGGAAATCACATGTCAGGACAAACAACAAAGAATATCTAAAACCAAAATATAATATTCGTTTTTGGATTTGATTCCGAAAATGCAGGTAAATGTTCAAATGCGAATTATTTTGCGACACAACGAATACCAAGTTTCATTATAATATTGAGACAGGAAGGTGTAGTAGTATATCCCCATCTCAGTCAACCACCGAACGCCTGTTTCATTTAAAATCTTCCTTGAATAAGGATGCATGATTCTACCAAGTCGATTATTTCTTATTGAAGCTACGTACCAACAACATCAAAATCGAATTAACTGAATACTCGAGGGGAGAGAACTCTAAAACTATCTAGAAGAACACCCATATATAATAAATAATAAAACTCAGGTCGATGGCTTGACACTTTTATTGCAATCGCATTCAGTGACATTTATAGGTGGAAAATATGTCATTTACATTCGCAATCCAAAAGTAATTGATAACTCGCAATGAACTCGAAGTTATTTTTGAAAACGCTTGCAGCAGTGACTGAGGAATAACGCATTTAACTCGTCTTACAATCGAGTTCGCAAATACGGGACTCATCAACTTTATTTTCTTCATTAATACGAAAACTGTGTCGTAATGCAAAACAAATAACAATACTTTTCGATATTTATTTCCTGAGGTCAGGTAGATGAACGAACGGCCGTTCTGAGCTCAAAGGCAGGAGCGTCATTCCCTTAGAGCAGGTCTGCTGATGGTTAGCATAGTTAGACTTTGTATTTTTTAATGAACTGGAAGTATACGAATTAGACAGATGCTATTAGCCAGAAATCAATATATAAAGGGGACTTAAAAAATAAAAGTGCATAACTGGGATTGCAACACTGACAGACATTAGTAATTCTAGAGAGATGATAAATAATCGCCTATGTGGTGAAACCTAGTTGACACATTTTATATCCGCGTACATTTCCATGGCCTGGAAAAGTACAATCCAATGAATATACGAACATTTCAGAATACATTATAAAGTCGGCGATACCTCAGATGAAATTCAGAGAAAGAGCCCATAAAATATTAAGTGTGCTTAGCATATTCCAGAGTGCCAAGTCTTATTAACAGTGCGATAATCAAAGATAAGAATTTTAATCCTAAAATTGTGTAACCAGGTCTGCCGTCGCCGTGGCAGCTACCTCGAGGGTAAACCATTTACTGCCGTGGCCACACCAGTTGCAATCGACCTGAATGATACCGCAAATGCTACCAGTCCACGCCTAACTATCTACGGCAGTAGATCTGGAAGGCACGACCCTTTCTTTCCTCTAGCGATGGCAGCCGAGTATGGAAGGTTTACGACCTACTTTTATGTCTCGAGATATATTGTCCAGCCAGGTTTCGGATTGACGTACTCTTCATCGTCTTCAAGTGCGCACGGGTGTTAGGTCGAACGCAGCAACACTGCGCTCATTTGGGCAGAAGAAAAGAGAGCGTACTCGAACTATCCCGGTTGTCCTTCTTGCTCAGTTGCCGCAGCGAGTGCGGACCGATTCATTCGATAGACGCCAGTGTGCTTTAATAAGGGAATAGTACTCCAAAATCACCAGTTTTAACACATCATCCACACGCGCAGCCCAGCATTTACAATCTTACGGGAGGACTAACCAGACGGATGCCCGGTACACGCAGACCCTTTTCCAATAAAGATGTCCTGTCGGATCCAAGGATACTTTTTAGGATTGTAGATATCCCGCGAGCAGCAGCAGTTCGAGATACGATGCCGTTCCTACTCTGCCCACCCGAAAGCAGCCTTGCTTTGATTTATTTCACAATGTCCTCTCCCGAAAGTTGACAGCCATTTATCTCGAAGGGTTTCTTCCTAGTAAGGGATGCAAATCGAACTCCTTGATTTGTTAAACTTATTCATATCCTATAGGCCATCAGAACTTCAACTAACATGGCCACAGCGTCGGTGGAAGGCCCTTCTGAGATCCCAGTAAATGACGTAGTCGAAAATGATGATTGATAGAATAAAATCTTGTCGAATGCCAGACCGAACATCAAACGACTGGGACAGATTTTTATGAACTAGGACTCGCGTGACGGTGAAGCAATAATAGGTTCTGATCATAATGGCGAATTATGCCTGAATACCGTCCACTCACCAGTCACAGTGTCTCACTACGGACAGAATCGAACGTTGTTGCAACATCAGCAATGCAGACGACCTTTAACTGTTGATTTGCCGTAGCAGAATTCATTGTGCACCACGGTGGGAATATCTGGTCTGTGCATCCACGTGCTTTTTAGAGCCCTTCTTGGTTGGGTCTCCTGCTTTTGTCACCCGCACGTTGGAACAGCTTAAGAATAAGATTGGCAGCAACGTCGACTATGCTTACGCCGTCTGCCCTATAAAAGTCCGAAAAGCTCAGTGACGTCCCCGTGGCACAGTGACTATTGACCGCAATTGGCTGAGTTTGTTTGTGGCCACTGCCTTGGGAATAGGTCCTTTAAGGAAATAACCTCGAACAAACAATCCGAATAACTGTTAGGTAGCCCCTTGTAATAAGCATTCCTAAGAATTCTCATGAGAATACTTGAGAGTTAATTCATCTCAAATATAATGGAGAGCTTAGTTTTTCCCCGCCACCGCGACAAACCGCCAGATGCCCTTTTGGACTAGCACGTTTTCCTAGAATTTGTGACTAAGAAGTGGCTATTTGGTAAGACAACATGATTCTTAACAGAACTGAGGCTCGGACCCTAAAAGCCTATTCATAATGCAGTCTTTGTTGCATTTTATTTTACGAAAGATCTGAAATCCCTCATTGTGGGCGGGTTCTCGGGGCGCTAAAGAAAGGTATTTGTGTGGTAGGCATGACATGGCCTTGACCTTAGTACTCATAAAGTCCTCGTTCATTTTAGTTCTCTTGAAGCTGTCTGGCCACCGGAACCTGAAGAATACAGCAACACGGGGTAAGATGTGGTTATGTAGCCCCACCTGGTGGACACAATACTGTTGGCTTTGTGGTTAGGGTTAGGGCCTATGGTTAGGGGTTATGGTTAGGGGCTAGGGTTAGGCGTTGGCGGTAGGGGGTTAGTGGTTAGGGGTTAGAGTTAGGCGTTAGTGCAACTATTTTTCAACCATTTAACGTACAACCGCGCATTCCCAATAGCTTTTCTCTTGCATACTACTACTTGACCTCGTCGCCTGTGCGTCCCCGGGCCCGCCTGTAAAAATCCCTACTACCACCGGCTCCGTATTACAGGTTGCTGGGGTTTGTTTACTTCAGGTGGGGCTACATGACCACATCTGGCCCAACAGAGAGCCAGACAGATGAAGTGCGCGTTTGTTTCACATAGCCAACTACATGCGCTTATCACCATTACTCCCTCTCTCCCGCAAATGGGCTGGTAGCGGTAGCCCACGACGCAGGGACTTTTGTCCACTACCCCTATTTTAAATCATTTTGGTTTTCCGAGAGTAAATCAACGCATAGATTGAAGTGGCTAAAATTTGATCGATTAGCAGAGAATGCGCGAGCCAGTGCTACTTTTGTTTCTTATGTTCTGTCAAGGCGTAAATAAGCTTTTTCTGAAGAAGGCATTATTTCGGAGCCATTGCATTTGAAAAAATTCTGAATTACCCGACGTTTCATTATGTGCACGTAATTTGCCAGGCTGCTCGATGTCGTAAACTAATGCCGCAGGTCTGCAGGTTCTCTGCCGTGAAAGAGCATTACTGCATTTGAGAAGCGCTTTTTTGATATAGAAAAACTGATTTTACACCTACGAAAGCCGGATGAGGCTAGGTATTAAAATCGTTACAGTTTCACGAGGCAGGAACAGATTCAGCTCTAAAGAATTTGTTTTCATACTCGTGACACTTTCCTTCATAAAGAGCAATAAACAATTTGGCTGACAATAGTTTGTTTTGCAGCGAAAGAATCGTAGGATGCATGCAAAGACTGAGAGAGAGAGAGAGTACCCGCGACATGCCGACATTTTTCTCAGTCACGGCGTACGAGCAAAGACCTCGAGACAGTTTCGTCCGCCGTTGACTTTAAACGGACGCCGAAAATAGCAGCGGTTCCGCCAAAGGAGTCACGAACAGGTGTTTTCAATATTAACAAGGCCAGTCTGTGGAGGCTGAGTGGCGTTAGATTTGTGCCCAGAATGCATGGAGGCGACCAAAACAGCAAGGCACTGACTTTGTATTTGTCATATACTAAAAGATTATCATGTGCCTGTCCATTTAAGGGGAGCGTTTGTCAGGGTTCCATTGGAGGATAACCGAGAAGGGGATGAAGGAATTTGACCCTTGTCGACAAAGGAACGTAGCATTGCTGTTTCTGAGTAGGAGACGTAGAGTGACGTTCTACCTTTGCCAAGGAATACGTTGATCATCTATCATCATTTTGGAAGGGCAGCGCCTTCTGCAATGAAGTCTTATTTTTGGACAAGCCCATAAATTGTGCGAAAGAGGTCATATGCGGGAGGACTCGTCCACAGGAATACATTGTGCCGGTTATGATCTCAAAGAATCCTAGACGTCCGACGGTGGCCATCAAATATTGAGTGTGGCAGAACTGGCGGTCAACGGCTAGTCCTATCAAAAGCAAAATATTCATCCCGGTCGTGACGAACGTCCTCAGTTACAACGTCACTCATTGACACCGACTGAATACCATAGTTTGACAGATTAACGCTCTTGTTTATTGCTCAGTTAAAGCTTATGAACAGGGTCAGTTTTTTCAGACCCTGCTAAGTCTCTCCGACAGCAACTTTTAATCCCCTGTTAATTCTGCCAACGGTCCCAACAAAAATGTTTTTATGCTTATCAAATGTAGAAAACACAATGTTGGGGATGCTTTTCAACGCAGTGAAAACCCACTTTCATGCTCAAAAATTGCTTGGGGTTATCCACTATAGGCCGTTAACCCGTTCCTATATCGGACCAACTTGGTAATGTAATGCTTGCAGGGGGGAAATGGCTTAAGCGTTGGCATGTTATGCAGCCTTATTTTCAATCTTCACGGACATGTAGTATGCGTTTTTTGTGAATAGTTGTTTATCGATAAATATTTATTTGTCAGCTAGTAAATGCCAATTGATAAACCAAACGGTGCTCTCTGCAAAAGGCCGGTCGCCTCCTCGTATCTATAGAACTTCTAAGAAAGCGGGTATGGCGACTCCTGCATTTTATAAATCTTACGACATTTCATGTATTACGTCGTTTGGTGAAAAATTCGCTCACGGTATTTAACTAATCTTTGACTGCGTGTTTCCCCAAACACACAAATTTCCTCACTTGCCGTGCACTGTATTTGAAATTTTTGCATGGCATCTAGGATTTAAAACGTGATACTAAGCCTAGAAAAAAGCTTTGTTTCAAAATACACAGGAATCACTAAAGGTTTTTCACTAAGATGCTCTTTTTGGAACAATATTTGAAGAGGAGCTAAAACTGTTTATAATAGATTTTATGCATGTTTTTACAGGAAATTTAACTTTAGCTATGCCGACATCGAAAACCTTCAAAAAAATTCCACGACATTAAAGGACCCCTTTCATACATAGAGGTTACATAAACGAAAAGTCAATATAATGAACTAATTAATTATTTTGGACTATGTTACTTGGCAGTTTGTATTACGAACAAATCTGAGTGGTCTTATATATGTAGAAAAATGTCGACGATTATTGCTCAATGATGCATGGACTTTGGCGCATGTCTCAGCTCTTGATTAATTGAATTATCTCGGGCACCTTTCTAACGTAATATCAATAAACGTCTTTTAAGGTAGATGTGGTTCATTTTCAAAAATATTTTTGCACAGGAAAGTGTCCAATTTTAGGATTCAGTAATAGCAAATCACGAATACAGGCTTTTAGTAGTAGTGGTCGATCTGCTACCGACTTGGAGACAAGGCTGCCTTCTTGAAAACTGATTGGATATTAGCCTAGTAGTTTGTCGAACCATTTGCACAAATTATTTTTGATAATTTCATAAATAAACATTGGAATGCAGACGGGTTGTATAACTTTTGTGAAAACTTTAAGTGTCCAATACTGTTTGGACCTGCTGTGGAATTCGTACCAAAAAATGAACAGTTTTCGACGGGCCTTCTTCCCTTCCTCATGAACGCTTTTCTCTCTGAATAAATGATATTTTGGTCTCCCTCTCCTTCCTTCGTCGCTCTTTCCTTTGCCGCAAAGTCCTCCCGACGACAAGGAAGTAATTTGGCCGGTCTGCCTTGCGCAACAGTACAAATAAAGGGCAAATGGAAAGAGAGAGGGTTGCCGGAACGACCCCTCTGACTAGCCTTAAAAACGCTCCGACCCATTCCCGGTTTTTCTTCCACGACTTTCCTAAAGACCATACCAGCTGCTACCTCCACCCGACTCCCGCCCGAAAAGGACCCTTTTCATAATTAATTTGTCATCACACACGAGGGCAAAACAGCTGAAGGAATGGAAAGTGGGAAGTATGGAAGTAGGAGGAGGAGGAGGAAGAAGAAGGCAAAAGCCGACGAAAAGCGAATGTTTATGAAAATATTCCAAGGACCTGAAGGTAAGGTATATAGAGACGAAAAATGGCAATCGGCGCAATGGGAAACTCCAAAAAAGTAAAAATAAGCGTAAAAAGTTTATAGAGTTGGCAACGTGAGAAGAGGGGAAAAAAGGGACACATAACGGTTAAGGAGTAGAACGCATAAAACAAATAGATGCGTAAAGAAAGGGTTTTAGACATTTAACTATTATCAGTGCATGTTTACGATTTCCTTTTGTCTGTGGACTGTAAGGCGCTACATACTTTCTGTAGCACGAATGGAACTGTATGAGGGCGCACGCAGCATCCTCCAATGTGCATCCCTTTGAGAAAAATGCGCGGCTTTAAGACAAGTTTTTGCATTGCGTATTTTACGAAAAATATCACTTTACGCATCCAGAAGAATTTGCGCATTGAAAGAGGGACATTTTAAAAAGACTCCTCAACCCCTACTGCAGACGCTAAGAATTAGCTGGAGTGGATTGGTAGGCACTGCTTTTAACTCTACTAAAGACTGGGATAAAAATAATAGACTATATACACGTCTGCATTTGCCTCAGGTGCGCAAGTAACTCATGTAAAATCATAATAATATTTTTCAGAGAGCAGATGGGACATTTTCGATATGACACAAGGCCAACTTCTAACTAGCTATAAAGTTATTTCAAGGATTCTTCTGCAGTTTTAAGTATGATCTGTTTGTTTTCCTATAATTAATGATAAATGACTGAACATAGTTATTTAGTAGTAGCGACGTGATCTAACAGGATGTTCTGTACAGTTTTTGAGCCACACCAATCTAAATATGCAAATCCGGCTTTATGTTTAAGGGAATGAGCGAAGATTGGAAGCCCAGGATCTGCCATAGCAAGAAACGGGCCCTCATTTGTTAAAGGCACCAAAATGAGCACAAGCTCCTAATATTTACTAATGAACTTAACTTTAGGGATGCTGATATTCGCAAGAACTAGTGTGATCCTTCAGTTTTCAGCTGTTTGCACGCACGTTGTCGAATTACGCTTCTGATAAGAACACACAATCGTGCTCTTTTACTTATTTGCATAAGCTACTTTTAACTTTCGGCGAAGAGACAGAAATACAGAAGCTCAGACTTGAACTATCCCCATAATAATTGTTCCTTTGACTGTTGAATAATCTCTTAACTTATTTACCGCCCACAGTGAATGGAGCCAATTTAATGCTGAAAATTTTGAACTTACGATTTCAAAATAAAGCGCATTTCCTCTCTTTTCCTCTCTATCTCTATAACGTTTGAGCCAAATCGGCCTAAACTCAAGATAGATGGCCGGTTATCTCGATAGTTTTTTTAGGAGTTTCAGTAAACCTGATTTAAGTTCTGAGGAGAATTATCGTTTTAGGTCGAGAGACTCGTAGATTTTTTAGCCAACCTTCAGCAAAGGCGATTTATAAAAACAATCCTAATGAATCTTGCATGTTCTTTGCCTAATGGGGAAGCATCCATGAAAGCATGTTTATTCGCACGAAACTTCATGGTCTACCGTTGTCAGTTCAGATAATGCCGAGATGCCGGATTTTTAAACGAGGTTTATGAGATCATTTTCATCAAAAAGTTATAATGCGTCAGATTGGGGGTCTGCATCAACAAACACTCCGTGCGACGCTAAAGTGGAGATGGTCTGGACAAATAAGTGAAAAACTGAGTAACCAGGAGAGGAATTAACTGTATACGTGAGAATTAAACTATGCCGACAATTCGCTGTGACTTCGGTATAACGTTTCTAAAATAATAAAAGCTGCTGCTTGAAAAAAATCATTTGGATTTATCGGAGAAGATGGTTCTAATTTAGTTCGAATTCACTGGCCAGCTGGCCACTAGACGAAAAGTTAGCAAACCAAAATTACACAATCCAAATTTATTGAGAACTTAACGAGCAATTCATGCTACTCCAACTGTATTCGCTGTCTAAATAAACGCAAGCACCAATCTCTAGCAAATAGCATATTGATTTTACGCATTTTATGAGAAGGGACTTCTGTCCGAAGCGTAATCTGTGAATGACAGTATTTCAGGTCATATGCACCTAAAGTTGCAGGGGCTTTCCAAAACCCCGCAAAATTATTTGTGCGCATGAGGGAACATGGCTCTTCTCGTGCAAGTTACGAGGCGTGGAAGTCGCTCCCGATTAACCGTTATATTTTATTAGCCGCCGGATGTCCCCTGTGGCCATTTGTTGTGAATGGCGTCAGCGCTTTGGTTAAACCAATATTCCGAACAATTTGCGAACGTTACAAACGCCCATAATCACAGGAAAATTACTTAAATTTTTTAAATTGTTTATTTTAATGACTGAATGCTTGACGAATTAGAAACAGTATACGTTAAAAGAGAGCAGTTTTCAAAAAATCATCTTAAGAGCATTCTGTCTGGCATAAATGTTCCAGTTAAAATGAACTACAAAAGAACAGACAAAAGTCACTGATGAATTTGACAGACTTAAGAAGTTTAACACTTAAAAGTGATCCCAAATATTGTCATGATACACTTAACTAGTCAATTTGGCAAACGCATGTTTTCGGTAATTCTTCATCAGGCCAATATATTTGCATAGAGGAATAAAAATATGCAAAATTAGCAATGTTTATAGGTGTCGTAAGGGCTATTAAGTCATTTGGAATTCTTTCGGTGGCTGATCAGGAATTTATTTTCAATGCGTCTGGCGATACGGGCATTCTGGTTGTGTAGTCTTCTTTGTTTACCATCCTCGATCGATTCCCCGTTTTCAAGTAAAAAAGCACATGGTTTAAACAAGTTTTTTTATTATTAAGACACTACGAGCTAAGAAATTCTAATTTTTTAAATATACGTTCTCTGATATGTCCGGTCTGTTTTAGTTTTCGCAGTGCAGACGTCTCTGACAAGTTTGCTGACATCTAATAGTTTAAAGCGCTAGCTTAAGAAAAGATATAGCTGTCAGAGGATTGGCTCAAAAACGATACGACTTCATTTTTAACCTTTATATACAAGTCGTAGAAAACCACGGGTAAACCGGAATGTCGTGTCGGATTAATTTGCGAATTCAATAGCGTTACCTCAACCACCTGTCGGCAGGTTTGTGATTTAAATCTGAGTCCGTCTTCGCCAACATGATCTTATTAGACTTTCGATTGTCTCTTACTATACCTGTGTATGCGAGACCTTTAATCTTACTGTGAATAAGTGTGTGAGCTCCCCGTTAAATTCAGACAAGATGGGTCACTACCACCGTTTTCTAGTAAAGTAACTGCAGCATGTCAGCAAATATCGACCCAATGAATGGACTCTCGTGTAACACGAGTTAATAGACGATTAAACTGGAATTAAAACATGAATGCAAAGGACATGGGTAGATGTTTTACGCCGACTATCATTTAATTTGAGGTAGGTGCTTGGGAAACCGCGTTGGTCGAACCAGTTAAGGATGAGCATAAGGTAGGTTTTCTAATGGTGCTCCTCCGACAAAATCAGCGGTGTCTAAGGCTTTACTTACTGACATGACCAAAATCCTAATAAAACAAATGAAGTTTCGAGACGCCTTAGTCTTGAAATGGTAGTCAGGTATTATTTTAACAACAACAGGTGTAGAACTTAACTTCTGGGCACTGCATGGGTAGGGGCGGTTGGTTAGCACTTGCTGTCTTGCACCTACCGTGACAGGCCTACCCTTAATTGAACCGATGCTTAAGTAGTTTATGTACAACTGTTCCAAAGGTATCAACCTACAATTATTTTTCTTAAACAGTATTTGCAAAAAGAGTTTTTATCTTTCAAATCACCTTTTACAGTGATTGTGCCGATTCGGTGTGGACAGGCGTGAACTTCAAGTTCAAGAACTAAATGCTTTTGTATACAAAGCCTGCACTCATTTTGACGTACCCTAGGGTACCGTATCATAAAAAACAGCAAAGCCTTTGAAATTCATTATACAAATTTCACGCAATTCGGAAGTAAAAAACTTATGTAAAATGAGGATGTTTTCCACTAAAAAAATGAGTCGCGGGACCTTTTTAAACGTAATTACGCCTGTCTTGCAGATATTCTCTTTCGAAAAATGCCATGCATCCCAAAGTTTCAAGAAAGTGAATTATTTTTTATCCGTTTTTAAACGGTTAATCTTATAGTCCGACGTTCAGATGGAAGTGAAGGAAAACGTGTTTTGGGACAAACACTTTATTCTCATAGCCTACGGACACATGAATTGCAACTCGTCATAAAACACCTTATTCGATGTGTGGCCCTGAGCGTTCTTGAATGTTCCTGCCTGTGGCGTGTCAATCGAGGAGTTTTAGAACATCCAGGCCTACGGCTTGTCGGATTGACCGTTGTGTGCGCGAGAGTTCCCTGCTTAAAACTCTCGATTGCTCGACCAATTATTGATTGGACCATACGCGTGAGCAAAGGCTTTACACGTGCTCGAGGCTGCATTGCACGCTGGTTGGCCACCTAATCTCACGCGTGTATTTCGCTGCCGGCTTGGTCTGATGTTCCGCTCGTGGTCAAATCTTCCTTCCGCCTTGAACCGTCACTCGCCACCGCTTTTGCTATCCATGTCACTTAACATTCCTTTTCTGCTGACAGATACCTTAAGAAAGGATTAATCCTGAAATAAGTCGAATTCAGATTGGCGCAACCTGATGGGTCTCTGCTAGACCCCAAAAGTAGAACTCAAGTCGAGCCAGATGTGAATGCGTTCGATAAATAATTCACTAACCTTTTCGTAGACGAAACATATGGAGGTGCTTTCAAAGGCAAAGAGTCGCCTAGTGATTTCGCTTTGAAATGATATTCTAGGTTTTTATTACGTGGGGTAAATGGTTTCGGCCCATTTTAGAAGGACGACATAGTGATCTATAATGCTCAGTTTTACCTCATCTGAAATGGCTACATAAAACAGATCAATCAAGAATCAAAATGATTCTGGATGCGGATTTATGGTGCCCACACCCAAAACCAAACTGCCTGTAAATCCTCAAAGATGTGAAGGCCGAAGCAGTGACTGTCCTACGTCTGATTAAAAAGAAATTAAACAGTTTCAGAAAAAATCAAAAGAATGCCTTCAGTGCAAATAGGAACCTATTCCGAATGCGGTCACCGAATGAAGCTGATGTAACTTAAAATGGAAACTTATCGTGTTCCGGCGTGTTGACCGATTTGGCCATGAGGCCTGCATATTAGTAATTGTATTCAGCTAGAATCTTGAGCTTGATGGCTGGGCCAGTTTTTCGTGCTGATTTTGGATGATCTTCTGAGTCATAAATCTCCTGCTTGATTGAGAATCCGCGGTTCTGAGTGCAAAACCTGCGGTTTAAAAGGCACTCAGCAGTTTTTGGAGTTGTCCAGTTACAGTTGTCGTCGGCAGGCAGATAAGAATATCCATCCCCCTACGGTTAAAGATGAGGCACGACGTTATCACCGGATGCTTGTCAAATAAATAAATCCAGGGGATTGCCGATAGAAGTTAACAGGCGAGTTCCAGGAATCAGTTCAGAAAAAGAGAAAAGCACGATCATTGGAGCAAGAAGTTTCTCACTCGGACACGTGATCAGAGACGGTTGCAGATAAAGGTAGTGGAGGCACAAAGACTGCAGTATTTATAGCACGTACCTGTCGTGGGGTCACGTGCGTACTATAATGAACAGCTCACGGAATCATCGCCGGGCCTCGTAATTCAGGTGATTATGGATCGTCATTCCGCGTCCGAGTCGTTAATTGCCGCAATTTCATCACCCACGTTCAATGTTGGCGAGATGACCACTTGGTAATTTGGCCGGCTGCCACCAGGATAGTTGAGCGTCCGCACTCTCCCCACGTGACTGATTCCCCTGCTCAGGGAATAGCTCAGCATCGAATATGCTAACGGGAGGTCATTGCGCTGGTTGATGGGTTGTGGGCTTGAGAATAATGACTCGAGCAGTTCACGGCTCACGCGGTTTTCAGCCCATGCGAGGATGTCAGTCTCCTGAAACCTGAAATTATGACAGGGTTCCGTAGAATGAGCAGCTGCATGAGAGCTGACGTCTTTCCTCCTCACCGCTGCTGCGTGCTCAGCCATGCGTCTCTGGAGTATTCTCCCGGTTTCTCCTGCGTAATTCCTTTGTCCTCAACTACACCAGATGCGGTAAATGACCCCAGACGTTTCTTTCCGTAGCAACGGGTCTTTCGTTCACATGACTTGACGCCTGACGGTTGCTTCCGGCCTGTGTGCGACCCCAACTCCAAGTGGAGTGAGTAGGCGGCTGACGGCCTCGGAGATGTTCCTCAAGTACGGAAACGTCGGCCAAAACTTAGGGGCGGTTGTATTTGGTTTCTGGTTTCGTCTGCATACGCACTGGTTGACAGAGTTGCGCGGGTAACTGCTGGCTCTCATTACCCGTCAAAGATATTGCAATTCAACAAACTTGTCTTCCGTTTCACTGCAGTGCGTCTCAACGCGCCGGTGTAGCACCCTTACGCGACTGCGTTTCTGACCGATCGGGCGGTTACTGTTGAAATTCAGTACTTGCGTCATGTTTGGGGTTTTCCTGGACAATGGTTTTTAGGCCACCGCAATTTTTGCGACAAACAAGGACATACAGAAAAACCAGCTTGCTGTTCTCTTCCTCATCCATCGTTAAGTGAATGTCGAGGAAGACGGTGTTGAGACGTTCTTTGATTGTCAGCACCTGATCCTGTTCGATAACGATGAAGGTATCATCCACGTACCGACCCCAACATTTCGGTCTGTGGTGTAGGAAAAATCAGCGACTCCAACCGCTGTAGGACCGCTTCGGCTATGAACTCCCGAACCGATGAAGCCACTGGCTTGCCTTTACCTGCCAGTAGATTGTTCTGTCGAACGTAAAATAGGTGTTCAGACAGAACTTCAGGAGTTAGATGATTAAGCGTGTCTGAGGCGATTCTACGTCTCGTCGTATTTCTCTCGTAAGATTAGTTCGATGGCCTGGACTTCCGAGGCCTACGAAATATAAGTAAGCAGGACGTGGCACTAAATGATACCATGAGGTCACTTGGCAGGAGATCTACTCCTTTAAGTTTTTCCAAGAATTTTGTTGACCAGCTTACAGTGGTGTTCGAATCGGACGTCAGAAACTTGAGACGCCGAAACCGCCACTTTGCCAGTCCGTAGGTCATAGTGGCTTTTAGCGATACGATTGACCGGAGAGGAGCATCCTCTCTGCGCACACATCCTATGCACTTCTCTAAGTGCGACGTCCTCCTGTGAGTAGTTAAAGGCAGAAGTCTTCTTTTAAACTATCCAAATAATGCCTGAAGACAAAATGGATGCTACTTCTAACTTAGTCTATCCAATTCAGATTACAATTAAAATCAAAGGGCTCAGGTTGAAAAAACTTTCATTCTAAAAAGGAAACTCAGTAGATTTTGCAGAACAGCACTTGTGCGTGTGTGCTACCGTGATCTGTGTAGAAATCTGCTCGCCCGTTTCCCAAGGTTACTGTCATTGCTACTCACCTTTTCTTTCCCGGCCCAATGGTTCTTCCCCGTCGGCTTTTTGTTATTTCACCAAATAAATTAATTTTCGTGGATAAACACCTGGGTCAGCTAATTTTTTCTAGTGGGGACTCGTTTCTCCTGTTTGCGGCACTTGCGATTCCGCAGTAAAAGTTGTCTCTATCCCTGCAGTTAGTAGGTGTCGAAAATAGGCACAAATACCCACCTAAGGAAGCTTTTTCACCCTTCTATCATGAGCAAAAATCGGCACGTACTTTCGTTTTACTATGTTCCTCAAGTCGCTTAACTTGATAGGAGCGCAACAGTAGTGAACGAAACACAATAATTATTTCGTCTGAGCTGGTAGGAAGTGTTTAGAATTTTGATTTGGGGTTGTTGCGCAACTACAAGTAATGCCTGACAAAAATATGAATCGCAAAATGGAAGCAGAATGACCTCCATTTTGGGATTGTTCACTGTCGTCTGCTCATTTTAAACTGATTGGGGGGAAGTCGAGAGCATAACCTCCATGGTCTATGGTAGAAGCGGCTTGATAAGAACAGCGATGAGGCTACCAATAGCCACTTACCACTCCTTACCATTTCCCCGTATATTCAAAGAATGTCTGTCCTGTAAGTTTCGAAGTACTAGGAATAAAATATAACATGAACACAGTTTTTCCGTGCCACATTTGGGTCGTGGTGCGGACACTGCTGCCTCTGAGCTAAACATCATGATTGAATCGCTGTACATTTGTTACCCCGAGGTGGCTATCATCGAGTTCGAGCTCCGATCTCCGCGAATTAAATGCCACAAGTCACCCAACATTAAAGTATCCCAGAGTAACTGTTATGATTCACGCACTTTCAGAAGAAATCATCCAGAAGAAAAAACTATGGCTAGATCAGTAGGAGGATACGTTTATTTACTTGATATTTTGAACTCGTCCTTGAAACCTCCAAAGGATGAACACTTGCCAACTGTACTACCCTATCAAACTGAGTTTTGAAGAAGGAGACACGATCGCTGGGCCGAGAGTTTTGTTCGCCCAGCGATCTTGTATCCTTCTTCACGACTGCTTTCTGGGTCTCGTCTCTTCGCTTCTATTGGTAAACTGAGTTTGTTCCTTCCTAGTATTGGCAAACCCAGTATATCTGCGGCTTTCAACCTCTGTGACTTCATAGTTAACTGATCAAGGTTTTTACTGCAGCCCTATGTTTCTATATTCATGTAACGACTAATTGGCTCGCTTGTTTTAGGCAACTAGGAAAACAACTTTCACAGTTAGTGCGGCGGAAAACGATTGAGTGCCTATTGTGGATCAAGTCGCCTTCCATTCGCAGAGCTCAGAAAATTGTCCCGTCAGGTCGATGGGTAGGGCTAGCGTCCATGTTGGTAAAGATTCACCCAAATGCTTCAAACAAATTCTTAGTGTATGGAAAAGCGTACTAAAAAAGTTGACGGCTTACTGTTCAACGTTCCTGGATTTGGTCCGCAGGCCTTACTCGGGGAGACCTTCAGCACAGAAAATCCCCATAAATCGGAGTTTGAAATCCCACAAACTGGCTTGTTGTCTGTTACTATATGTTTAGGTCTTAGGGCACAGGTTTCAACGAGGACCTCTTGTGCGTGATTGGATGGTAACTAATGCAAATGAGCACCTTTGTGCCTTTTGCATTTTTGTAAAACAGGGGGGTATCCAGGCTGCGCCTGTCTGTATTGTTATTAGGATATCAAGAAAGGACATTCGAGTCGACTCTCCCTTTAAATTACAAACTCAATATCCAGAAAAGATTAAGAGAAATTGTAGACATCTTCAAAATCGTCCCCCTTGGTAACGGCGGACATATCGGCAGCGTGAGTGACCCAGAGCGCTGAATAAATTCTTTAAGAATCCGACGCACCAGCTCTTGTAAGACGGGTCGCTTTATAGGCTTGCCTCTGATTTGCCTGTGTCTGCTCACCAAATTTACAGCGGGTCTTGACTCTGTTGTCTGCCTCGTCCTGCCGACCGTTGAAAAAACGTATTGCACCTGTATCAGGTAGGTACGCTGGTAAGGCCGTTAAAAAAAAGATGCCCCATTGAAGGGCACCATAGCCGGAAAGGAATTACATGGTTCATTTAACTGTGCTTCTGAATCCTTCACGGGAAATCCTAGGACGCGGGTACACACCCTTATCCAGGTTAACGTTGGGCCTACATCTTGCGGCAGCAATCCGCCTGAGTAGAATTATCGCCCTATGAGTTGTTTTTAGCTCATAAATTAATCTTAAGCAGAAGAAATTAGTTCAACGGCCGCCAAGTAGTCACTATATGGTTTGTTCCCTCGTCTGAGTTCTGTCAAGCACTAACTCAGTTTTCCAAAGACGGGTTTTATTTGACATAAAGCAGCCAACGGATTAACTTTGTAATCCACTAGGGGTATATTAGTCTTCTCAGTGCATTTCGAACATACATTTGCAGAGCGATTGAGGTAGAACCGGAGGGGTAATATCTACATTGAAAGTGTCGCCTTACGAGTTATATACAATGCGGGACCTAACTCATGAAACTTAATGACGGCAGCTGAAATGAACCATCTTATTTTAAAGGTTTTCACAGGCATATATCGCAGAATCTGTATTTATGGGCAATCGATTTAAGGCATTGAAGATCATGAAGTCTTCGGTGAAATTCCAAAGCCGACCTGAAACTCAGCGTAGTCCTGAAAAGAGAAAAAATGCAAAGTAATTTCATGAAGGAAACGTTCTCTTTGTATGTACGAAATTCCATGTCTACGATTACACCTGCCAATTTTATGTAAATTTATCACTCACTGACCGGTCTGACAAAAAGTGGCCTTATGAAAACTTATATTCCTATGACGTCCCTGTCGGCGAAATCAGGCAAAATCCTGTTTCTCTCAGCGAACCCCATCTCAGCTAATGCAAATCAAACAAGATACAATGAATTCTCGAGAAACCGTTTTGGAATCCATACTTAAAATGAAGGCTACTGGCAAACCACCATACGCGACATTACACTAACTCTTAAAGGATATTTAAAGGTAAGCTTCACCAAAAGGCTCTCGTCAAAACTTATTTTACTTGTGCTGTCTTATTTACTCAGTTTTTTCATGGATAACTTTCTGTATATCTAACATCGAAACTTACTTAGTTACAGCAATTTTGACGTTTTCGAGTTTTCCTTTTTTTCAAAGAAGAGTGGTATTTCTGAACAACGCAATATTGCCGTTACTATTCCTTTTATATTTTCTATTCGTGTAAAGTTGTTTTTTATTAATGTATGTATTGGATCCATTCGTTTGTGCCGGTTTGCGAGGGATCAGCAATCATCCGTAAACTGCGACACCTATTACCAGTTAGGTCACGTACTGTATGCACAAAGAAGTAGGATTTCTGGAGTTGGGACGAGTCAATTACGAAGAGGTAGTAGGTGTTTTGCGTCAAACATCTTTTGCCCAATACTTGCCAAGCTGTCTAGCTGAGATGCTGTGTATAATTTTCTCCTCTGTATATTGTGATTATCCTCGTTTTTCGCGCTTCTCTATGAAACTTGTCCTTTACAGGGCATCTTCGGCTGCAATAGGAAGTTTATACAATCTAGGTATAATCATTGCATCAAGAAAATATAGACCCCATACTTTCGATCTTTCTATTATATCGACGCCTACATGATATCAGTTAGCGGTCGTTGATCTGTAGACGTGTCTTTTGTCTACCGCAATCTCGGACAGTCAGTCAGTCTGTTTTTGGAGAAGACTTTTTGTACGACACTTTTTTGTAAACACTTGCATGAAAAGTGAAAATACCCATAAGATGAGGATTTGACTGTGAGCTCTCTGACGCATCTGGCTGCCAATTTCTTATAGATGGAAGCGAAAATTAGTGCCTAACTAATTAATTCAAGAAAATCCAGAAATAGTTCTGTCACTGAAAGATAGGTCAGTCAGTTCGACGAAGGTAGGGGAAGCTGTCCACGCAATCACTCATGCCAGTGCACGCATGGTCACCCAAGCAGAACTCTACGAGATTGAAGCACTAGGAAAATGCAACTGTTTTACCGGCAATCGAATCACCTTCTTCGGTAGGTCATTTAGATCCCCGTGCTCTTCAGGAAACATGTCCACATTTTATAAGATTTCCATTACCGCGGCTGGTTGTCCAGCGGTACCATAAAAATATTTGTTGCATAGCTTTTGGATAAAAAAATCCTACGTTTATTATTTTAAATAGTAAGTCCCACATGTTGGAACCCAATTCTTTCTTTAGTTCTTGAAAGCTCTCTCCCCATATTTTTTCATACCGCCTGTTGCAGGTAGCAAGTCCTGTTTGCTTTGGCTTTGCAATCTTCTTGTTATCCACCTGAGGTAAGAACCCCCCTGACCTGTTGTTTAGAAATTAAGGGACCAGTACAGTATCAGTGCCAGATTGGATTTTCAATTAGTTTTTCCTTTTGTTTTCGATTTTAGGAGTAAAAAACAGGATGGTCAGTCAGATAATAAATAGTAACAAATTCTCTCTCAAGGAGTAAGTGATCTAACCCAGTATCATGATTTCTAACAAGTGGCATACTTACGAAGTAACTATGCACCTCTCGTTTTTTTATACTCATTTCGGAGGTATTTTCCTTCTTGAAAGGAAGTCAGGTTCTCCGGTACCATCATGAACCGGTGACGCCAGCGAGTCAGACTAGAGATTCCGATGCTGTCATCTGCCAAAAATAATGCCGAATTCATCGATTAATACGGCATTATGCCCTTAGAATTTTCAAAATTCTTTATTATCGTAAGTTTGTACATGCTTAAAATAGGGCTATTTCTCAACATTCAAAAACAGTGTTTAGGCTACTTCCAGAAAATAATTACAGAGGAAATCTTGACAATGCGCTTGCATCCAAATCTCGATTGATCCTACTTCGCATTGGGATATGTCAGTCTCTCTTCTCCGTCGGCGTTTCCCTCATCTTATCGACTGCCCATTTTAGGTACCCGTTCTTTAGGTCCCTAAATGAAGGCCACGCGACAAAGTGGAATGAACATATTTCTTTATATGATCGAATTGGATGAGTACCTCTTTTACTTGACTCTGAATAATTCCCTTTGTAGCTTACAGGACGTAAGTCAGGAACTCATATGTTCTCCAATCCTTAAGTCGTGTTCATGTCCCAGATTTAGTGGAACCCAGACCAAAAGTGGCCACACCAGTCCTTCGTGGTAGTGTAGTTAT
The DNA here is from genome assembly GCA_902702965.1 of Spirometra erinaceieuropaei. NCBI lineage: Eukaryota > Metazoa > Platyhelminthes > Cestoda > Diphyllobothriidea > Diphyllobothriidae > Spirometra > Spirometra erinaceieuropaei. The sequence continues at coordinate 261,911 of CACRXP010000445.1, read as the reverse complement.
TTTTATAATGACTAGGTGGTTCTTAGTAACCCTCGCATTGTGTAAGTCAGTCAGGCTTGTCTTTGGCATTTTCTCGGCCGCAAACTTTCTGTCACGTTCCAACTATTAGTAAGTAAACAGTCGTTTTATGAAAATATAGCAAACTCTGCTTGAGACGAGATGGTAAACACATGTCAAAATGATCCGCTACAATACGCACTCGAGAAGTCCCATAGGCGCTACTACTTCCGAAGCCTACCACAAGGGTGATCACCTCCGCACTTTACAAGGATGGCGAGGTGAACAGTCCATAACATTCGTTCGAGTTCGTCATGTGCAAATAGTCCACGCATTTGATCTGGAAGAAGCCAACAGCCAGAAAACGAATACTGCCTCAATCGGTCCGAACCCGACCCCACGGATTGGAGTAGATCGGCTGAAGCAGCTGATTTTCCTCGACCTGCTTGAAGTCATTGTTGTACTTTGTCAATGCTGCCAAATTAGATATGTATTGATTAATTGGACTGATTGGTGGTGGGAACAGCAGCATTGTTGTTTCCGGAAACGGTGTTACCTACGAGAGTGGTACCTCCATCAATGATGTCCGCGCCTTCTTCCCCTGTCCCCTACGACACAGTTATTCCTCTCCCAACCTCGTCAGCCATCAAAAACTAAAGAAATTGATACTGCATCTAACTATCCCCCATATATCCTACATCTCCTTATGCGGAAAGATGAATATTGTCCGGTTTCTCTTACTTTCCATATGTGACATGTACTGCTATATAAATATACCAGCCTGATAATAGTTTATCGAAAGGCCACTTGCATTTGTTAATTAGTCTTTTAAGTGTAACATAAAGCAAATTTAGCATGCTCAAGAAATCAAAATTCTTCGGTAATAACTTATTGTCCTCCGGCGGAGGTTTGCTAGACGGGTAACTTGAGCTCTGCAGAACTTGTGTATAAAAACTGCAATAGGAAAAAACAAACCGGCCAAACGATGCCGCAAGGCGGTCATAATCCTAGTTTTCTTATGGAATTTGTTTTCTGGCCTTATCGAGCCCAGTGCAAGATACAAATTCATTTGAAAGAATGCTTAAAAGGTGGGGCTCATTCACGCGTTTTCTTTGCAGCGTGCGGCTGACATTAAACATGCAAAAATAGTTTAGGAGTTCGATGATTCAGCAAAATTTAAAGTATTATGGGTGAATTTCAGGATGGCCCGCAATTGGAGTATGCATCAATGCACTCAGACGTCGGAAGAGATTAAGCGAAAAAATTCGTTGTTTGCTCAGCGTTCAGAAGATATGGTTTACCCCTGATTTTTGATGATGTAAATGTTCGAAACACCTCTCATTTATTGTCCGACAGAAAAGCATTTAGACTGACACCCAATTTATAGCTGAGAAGAAGAGTGGGAGAAACATTCCACTCTCACACGTTCTCGTGCATTTCTGCCTGAGCAAAAGTGATGAGAAGCTGTATTTACTTAGTAAATATCTACTAAACGCCAAAGATTTGATGCAACTGCTTCGTGTGCTTACGTGTTTGCGTTTGCATATGATCTTAACTTGAAGAAACACAGTACTGCACAGCAACCAATAAAAAAACTGGAAAAATTTGCCATTATAACCTATTCTGGGCAAAAGGATAACCCAGTAATGTTTTTGATACTCACTTACAAAATGGATACTCAGCGACCAACTGATAGTCCTGCATCCGGTCAGCTGTCTTCTACGTACAGGAAGTTTCTGGAACGGTTTTACTTCTGTTCAAGCATGTTGAGATGGATCTTCTTCACAGATCCCAAGGTGTAAAATGTCAATGTCAAATGTGGACAAAACGTTCCGTCCTGTCTGAAAAGCCCTAGAATATTCTATTGGATCGACCTCAGGCATAGAGGCAACTTTTAGACGATGAATCTTCACAAAGGCTACCAATTAGACTGTACGAAAACGAGTTTATAGCAGGGCAAGCAGCCTCCAATTTCCAGGTGGTTATATAGCAAAGGGGAGGCCCATGCTTACTATCTGGACTTTTTGAAGTTTTTTCGGGAGAATCAATACTGGAAACCTGAGCATGATAAACAGAATTCACAAACTGCCCTCTAAACCTCTCCCGGCCTACTAAGTTTTGAATCATCACCCGAAATGGAGAAAATCCGAATAACCTGCTCGCAACGATCGCCCGTCACTGCCCGGAAGACAGAAATGTTGACGATCAAGACGAGGAGGTCGTGCGGCGCCCTCGTAGATCGTAAACTGAATACAGTTTATTTAAAAGGTGGCAAATCGTACTCAGTGCAAGGACATTAGAAAAAGAAAGACGCCGAGAAATATCATTTGCAAGGACAAACTCCGGGCTGCTTACTTCTACCTTACCAATCGTTAGCACTCGGTGAGCCCCCAAACCGTGAAATCTGGGTCCGAGTCCGCAACACTTTTGGATTTTTGATCGCTAGTTGGCTTTCGGCAGCCTGGGTGAACTGCAGACGCTCAGCTTCCATGATAAGCGGCATCCTCTGTATTGCATCCTGCGACCATGGCAGTCCGGTGGACAGCACTCCCACTTACCTAGTAAGTACATGTGTTTAACTCGCTACACCCGAAATCTCCTTGGTCCTGGGACCGCTAGCCCAAACTTTGGCCTGCGATTTCACCATGACAAACCGTTTTTGGAGTACACGTCAATTCCAGAAATGTCCACTTAATCGTTGAAATAAATCAGGGCTACTTACATAGTAGTTGGTAGTAATTTTTCAAATCTAAATTAAGTTCCCAAAGAGACAACCTTGAAATTTTTCAATTCGTTTATTTCTCAGGTCGAGTTTGCACATTCTCGCTTCCTCCGGCCAGCTGCATCATTCGAAAATCATTGGTATTATAACTGGTGTCGTCAGTAAGTTGCGTGGGAGTTAAAGGGAGTACAGTTGAAGCGGGACTCCACTGCTTACCTCGTTCAGTCGGTGCTTTGTTAACCAGGGTTAGAAAGTAGCTGTTCGGTTTGTCAAAAAACTAGTCTCTGAAATACTGCACACAAGAATACACTTCTGCTGAGAAAACAGACTTTCGCTGAGGCAGTTTGTCGTTCGGTTTTTACGCTATTCATTCAACTGCACTCATTCAACGTCAATGTATGCCTGAATTACCTTTGGGAAAATCATTCAATCAAGGGCCGCCGCAACACCGGTCTGGATTTAGACTCCGCAGTTATCCTTTCAACTGTGTTTGCCCCTTTTACCAGACATGCTCTTAATCTGAGACAGGGTTGACTGAGAGGGACTTATGATGTACTTTTTGCTGGCGTTGGATTAAGCAACAGGAATGACAGTAACTCGTGTGCAAACATCAAATAGTAATGACACTGAGTAGGATTTACGCTTCAGGGACAAACCGAGTTCAATGGCACTTCGACAGCTAGCAGGATCATGCATTCCCAAGTTGACTAAACCAACTTTGGAGTTCAAATTAAAACTGGCGAAATGTACTGTCAGACGCATACGCACTGTGTTGTTATATGCAGTCGACGATAGTGTTCACGTGGGCAACTTGATAGATGTTGAGCACAACGCATGTATAGCATAAGACGATCTCAAGGTTGCCAAGATTCAACACTGGTCTTCGTCGTCAAGGACAGACTACAGCGTAATGTCATTAGGTTGATGGTAAAAGTGTTAATGCAGAATGGGCAGAACCGACCTTTTTCTTTGATATAACAACCTGTGACGGATTATTTAAAAAATTGAGACAGTTGGATATACTTCCAGACCAGCATAGTACTGTCATGCTACATACATCTTGAAAGATTATTTTGCATCCGTGTTGAATACTCGACTGTGTTCGGATTTTTTAAGAATACACATCTTCAGTCTTTGGCTCAACGGACCCCCAGTAGTTGCAACAGATATCTTCATCACAATTCTAGACCAATTGTCCAAACCGTCCGGACATTGGAAGACTGTTTCATCCCATGCTCCATGAGCTGCACATTCACAGGTGAGACGTCAGCTAGACACTTATGCCAGCTCCACTGTCGTATACGACGATGTCCACTGCGTGCACCACGAAGTAGGCTCAGCGCCAGTGACTTGCACGCGAATTAGCGTATAATGAGGCACTCCCTCCACCCTCACCTACAAACTGCGATAGCAAGACAGTGTCAACACACCAAAAGGTGTGCTTGAATGGTGTGGCTGATAGGGTTGAGTAGCTCGTCTGTGTGTGCCGCACACGGTCTGGATCCAACACAAGGTACTGGGTTTTCACAGAAACATAAACGATTCAGACCTTATTTGATTGAGAGGGCCATAAAAGGGGGTCATTAAGTTAGCCAGTCACCTCACATACGCACAGTACCGAGGTGCTCAGTCAGTTGTCGGCCTTCCAAGCGTGTCGTGATAGTTTCAAGTCTCGCCAGATTTATCATCGTGGGGAATGTGCTGGTGTGTCGCGGAGTTGTAGTCTTCAGAGTCGACCTCTCTTCACTCTCTCTCTCTCTCATGCATCAGTCGACTGTTCGAGTCTGTCAACTAACGGCGGACAGAGCTACATCAGTCTGCCCACGTTAGTCACGCTCTATGTGGTTACCCTGTCAGGCATCAAGCCCCATCAAAGGGCTACATGCTTTCCACTTACTTGAGAAACGAATGCGCTGTTCGTGTGTTGGGTAATATGAGGCGGATGCGTATATTGTCTGCGAGTTTCTGATGGAAGACTTCAGAGTGTCCGTGTAAAGTTGAAAAAAGATGGATACGTATTTGGGCATGCTTCATAAAGTTCCCCCTTCTGCATCTTCTATTCCTTCACGCCTGAATCCCGCAGATTAGTTGCATTCTTCTGGTCGGAAATTGTTGATCAGGAGCCTACTCAAAACCAGGAGCAATTTCCGGAATCTGACAACCACTTCTCACATTTGAGCATTACGCAATCATCATCAAAACCCCGCCCGATCGTCATCGTTGCATATCACAGAAAAAATGCTAAGTGGATTTCCTCAGCAGGTTGTAGAATATACACGGGCCTATACTCTGACAAGCCATGTTAGTAGTCCTCGAAGTGGGAGGGGCCAACTTAGTCATGAGATGGCAGCCTGAGTTGGACAGCCCACCAAAGTTTGAAAAGGTTGGCGAGCGCGTTGTGTCAATACATTGTGAGTGGACTCTGAAAAACTGGTAGTCCACCTTTACGAACCGACTGTCAATTAGAAGACTAGCGCTGAGCAGTATGTATTAAGAAAAAACTCGTAATAATTAGCACAAAAAGTTCAGCTGCTTCGGTAAAGAAACTATTATTTCCGAAGCGACCGACCTGAAACCAAGAATGACCATAAGCGATTTCAAGGACTAGTTATGCGTCTGACGGCCAATATCTCAGAATTTCTCATCGCTGAATGAGCATAAACGTTTCCAGAGTTTAGTCCTAACAAGACAGAATTAATTGTTGAGAAGAAATCCGAAACAGGCTTGGCACCTCCAAGCTCTGCACCGATATTACCACCACGAGGGATTTTGGGAACATTTGATGTCGAGTAAATTTTAGAAGTGTCCTACAGGATAAAAATCAAACATGGAAAGCGGTGGGAACTCCGGAATTGGAAGCGACTGAATGTGATATCTATTCTAAATGTTCGGACAGAATTTTCTCGATGAAGAGGGACACGATTAGTTCGGAAGATTAGTCACCGAATGTTCCTGACCATTATCATCTGGTGTCCTCGAGAAACGCTCGCTGGGAGTAGACAGATCCTTTCCTCCATCTGTCTCTTTCGCTTCCTTATAAAAACAGTCATTCCAACCCATTGGGGCAGAGCATTGCTAACTTGTAGTATGCACAACAACGTTATAACCGACAAAGAAAAAGGAGACTGAAATGGCCATTTCTGGCTTATTAGCCGTCGTCAGCCAGTCACACCCAATCCCGAAGTGTGGAACAATTGGGACTTGAACTCGCAACCTGTTAGTTAGAAGTCCAACGCCGCCAACCACTAGGCCACGGGCCCGTTGTCTTGTCGGTTTCGATCGGGAATATGCAACGGTAGAGGGGCGCCCACCGAAACCGACATGAAAACGAGCCCGTGCCCTAGTGGTTGGCGGCGTTCGACTTCTAACTAAGAGGTCGCGAGTCTGAGCCCCAGTTGTTCCACGTTTCGGGGTTGGGTATGATTGGCTAACGACGGCTGATAAGTCAGAAATGGTCATTCTAGTCTCCCTTGTCTTTGTCGGCAGTAACATTCTGTCTATATCATGCGCCGCTGCGCGGCTGCTGGTTGAGCTCGAGAGAGAGAGCCCGTAAGGCACAACGGAACGAGTGAGTTCCGTAAGAATGATCGATGAGCGTCCCTCTACCAATGCACAACGTCACTCTAATCAGGGACAACGCACGTTTCTCTGTCGTTAACTGACATTCGTTTGTGTTAACTTTGCAAAGAAGAATGGGTAGGTCATCCCTAGTAACGACTCAGAGGGTTCCCCGTATCCGGACCGGTCCTCCGTAAACTTAAATCATTTAAATCATTTCTACGATCTACTCATGACAGATAAATTCCAGTACACACGGTCTGCCAAAAGTATTTTTACACAGCCCAGTGAAATATTGCTTTGTTGTGGCTGGGTCCAATTATTGGAATTTCTGCGTCAAATGCTAACGCTCTTCTTCACCTGGTTCTGTCTGCCCGGAGGCCGAACAAGTGTGCGTCCGCAGATGCGCCCGTACACGTATGGATGTGCACGCCTGCAGATGCGGAAGGGGGCGTCAGATCACACTTTAAAATAGGCTGCTTTTCTGCAACAACAGATGGGAGCTTTTTTCGCAAAAAAATGTAGCAGAGTAATGCATCGCGCTGAAAGACTGGTCATGCAAGGAATATGCGCGAGACTTTTTACGGAGGTCGTAGTGCTCTGAAGGGGAAGCTGGAAATAAACAACCGAAGCTGGGGAAATCTCGAAAGCAGAAGTTAGGTGTCAAGAAAGTGGGAGAAGGGGGTTATTTTGGAAAATTTGGCACCATGCAACCCAACTGTCCTATTACAGTAGGGCTGGCAAATATAACCCCCCAAACAGGACATGGATGTAGGGAGGCCCTGCCCAAGTAATGAAGGTAGACATGAGGACGATTCCGGAAGGGGCAACTATTCCCTTGTCCTAACTCCAACAATAACCCTAATATAAAACTAAACCGTTGTCCTAATCTTAACCACAAGCCTACCCTAAACCTTAGCGCCGCAGTCAATACCAGCCCTTGCCTTAACCCTGAACTCAATCCTAACTTTCCTTGCCGTTATCTTTAAATCCGGCCTTAAACCTAATCCTTAATTTAAATCTAGCCCTAATTTCACTATAAGTTGATTCAAAACCACCCGTATGATAGTCAGTTCCTACTCTTATGTACTGTTTTGAAGACTACGCAAGTCACTCTTACCGCTATTACTCAGAGAGATAGAAAGTTTTCGCAACACATTATCTGAATCAGATATCATCCCTTTCTCCCATCTGGGTTGAATAATACCAGAAGTTGTCTAATATCTTGCAGGGTTAACTATTAAACTTCATGTAATATGACGATGATGCAGGCTATAACCACTGTGAAAACCACTGTGTTCTCCTCTGTAGACAGAAGTACCATTTCTCTCACGAAACGAGGCAGATTTCTTATCCGCGACCTAAAAATATACGATACAAAATTGTCCTTGAGCCGTTTCGCCTAAGGACACCAGTTTTTGAGAAAAATCAAACAGTAAAATTTTGTAAGAAATAATGCTTATGGTACTTCAGTCCTTTGTACTGCACTTCAACCTTCCCTCCTGCCTTTGCCTCATTACAATAACACTGAAACCATATAAAAAGGTATCGAGATGTAGGTAAAATGCTCTGCTATGAATCACACATCACAGGTCGGCTGGCATTCGGTAGCTGTGGAGTCCGAGCGGCTAAGTAACAAAAGTCATGATCGATTCTAAAGTGAGGCAACCATGTAGGTTCGAGCCTCAAATGTTCCACAATTCGGGGTTTGGGTATGACTGGCTGACGACGGCTAATAAGCCAGAAATGGCCATTCGAGTCACCCTTGTCTTTGTTGGTAAAAACATACCGTGTAGGTTCTTTTTACGACTAGCAGTTTAGTTTGCTCTCATCTGTTTCGAAAACAACAAAATCCATATTTTAGTCGCTTAAATAGGCTTAATTAGGTCAAAGTTTGGCCATTAGGATAGATTCTTGTTCACTGGGAGGGATAAAAAATTAACCGGACGATATCCCTTGGATAAGTACTTTTTGAAGTTTGTCCACTTTTTGCAGCTACCGTCCTAAGCCGGTGCCTGCGACATCGCTACTCCCTTAGCGCATACTTGCACGTAACGACAGTCGTTCGTACGACACCTTGAGGCCCTGCGTGGTTCTGCCATTGCATCTGGCCACTGCCTGAAACCGATAGGTCCTGTGTGTTTTCCGTCTAATCATTGTTATCCAAACCGGTCAACCAACCGACCCCGAAATACCCCCGTTCAAGACGCTCTGGCGCCTGCTCTTTCAACGCCGAACGCGCACTTCTTGTCCGACCGTCAACTTGCTGCAACCCATTGTTTGTCCATTCTGTGCAAAAAATAGGACTCTCCCAGCGTCTAACTTATGCTCTTCATAACCGGAATCTGCCGTGAAGGTCTTAGGGGCTCGGGTCTGTCCATAGTTTTATCTGCTGCGACACTCCCAGTGTCTCCAAGCTCAGTATATGGTTGCAGAAAGTTCCAGCCGTAAGTTACCATATTTGACGTATGACAAACTACAGTTTATCTGAGGGAAGTCGACCGCGTCTGTCCAGCCCGCCTATCAGTTTCCTTTGAATCCAGGGAGTCAGAGGCCTCAGACAGACGAAATCATGGATCTTTTCGGCTTTGTGTCACTTACATCCAATCCGCAGAATAGGACCCAAAAAGTTCTGCGCAAAGGCCCCGAAGAAACACAGCGAAAAGCAGATCACACTACAAGTTGGGCAACCGCCCGAATTTGGTCCGAAAAACCTAATTCCTCTTTGCCAGAGGACTTACCAAGCAGATTATGTGAACTTCAATGGGTTCGCCAGCCTCCAATCAGGTTGCAGAACTGGTCCCCTAAGAGTCATAGAACTGCGTTCGGCCGATGATAATCTAAATTTTGGTGCTGTTTTGCGAAGGAATTTTTCCATATTTAGAAAGAGTATGTTGCAACACTTCTATAACCTGTTCAACATAATTTGCCCAGACGAAATTCACGACGGAAAAGGAAACTCGGCAGCTGCTTTTCCTTCATATTTCTGAAAACGGATCCAGACATAATACAGTTATTCAGAGAAGAAAGTTCACAAAGTCCGGTATCTACGCCATAAACTTTTGTTAAATGGACAGTCACGAATGACCCAGGCAGAGAGCTGGCCAAAAAGCACCTACATGGTCCCGCGCGTTCCTCTCAAGTGCTGCGGCACCGCTCGTTAATTGGTTAGATTACCTTATAATTACTGCTTACTTCGTTGACACTGTAATCTGACGACGGATGCCTGCACAAGTTTGATAGCCCAGATCAGTAAAAAAAAGTAACTCCGTCAGTCTACCAATCGGTGTAGCAGCCTGCTCTCATGGTCGCCAACTTAGCCGCTTACCCACACTGTCCTCGGTCTGTTAAGTGAATGTCTGCGCCACGTGGCCCAGCCCCGGTGTGGGGACAGCTTTGGGTTAATCGACGGTACTCCCTTTGCTGATTGGTTACAGGCGGACAAAGTTCGGGTGCACGCACACACGCAACTCGCGCCTTGGCCAACACCAACGCCTGGCGCCCTGGTGAGCTTCTTCCGCCATTACCATCTGACCCGCTTGTACTCTCCCACCACAGTAATGATTTTAACAAGGCGAAGGCGACGAAACATGCAGAATTTAATGACGCCATGAAATTTCGTAACCTCTTATTCAAATGCACACAGTCATTGCGCATTTACAAAACAAGGTGACCTGTTCAATCAGAGATCGACATAGGGAGATGAACGGTGATAGGTAAAACGAGACATGGACTGTTGGTCTGGTGTGCGGGTGCGCACGGCGAGGAGGGAGGGGAGGGAGGTCACCTGATGATCGATAATGAACTTAACTCCATCCCATACTTATCCTCTCAATTCAGCCCCCCACTCCTCCCTCCCCGGCATGACTGACTGCTATCCGCGCGTTGCAGTTTGGTCACGCCTGACAAGTTTTCACTGTAATCTGAAATCGCTTGCTTAGACGACGTCTTAATCCTTACGCAATGTAAATGTATAGGTGTGAGGAAATCTCGCAAAGACACTACCCTCGTGTGAAGCACCTCCTATTGAAGTGTTAGTTTAGAAATCTAGACCGATTAAGGGCAATTATGTTAACGAATTGCAGCTATCAAAACATTCCGTGCATTGCTTGAGGCGTTCAAAGGGCGCATCCTGCTATATAGACAAGACCAACTTTCGAGAAAACAGTGCTGCGCCTGTCTGTATAACAAAAATTTAAACACAACCATTATATGAAGACCATTAAGCAACTGCGTTAGGCCATTTACATAGGATAGTCAATCACATACTGACCTCACCAGAACTAGTAATGGAGCTGCGTCACTTCTAAGTCGGCTCCGAGCGATCAGGTATTCACTATGCCAGGCACAAATATGTGCGGCAAATGCGGGAGCTACCAATTTCGGTGCACGTGCGGTAGCCTAGCAACTGCATCCCACGCATACTGCATCTGCGTTTTCACCAGCCTTACCTGCCGTTCTCTCCGATATTGGATTAGAGTGCAATTCCAACGTTGGAAAAACGAAATTTCTTGCTCTGCCAATCGCATTTCCTCCATTTAAACTAGTTCCTGCAGCCCACCCTTTCGCAGTGGCACCGTCTAGCAGCCACTTCTTTGAGAAGGCATCGCCAAGCTAGACGAGGGTAACCGGGACGGCAATTACTGGCATGATAAGATGTAGAAGCGATCGCTGGAACAAGTCTTGCCAAATCAGGTACAATCCCTTCGGCCCTCATAAGTCCACACAGAGCAACGTTTTTTCGGTGTTCTCTGTGAGAAGTATTACGATCAAACATCTCTAGAAGGAACACAAAAACTCTTTTTCCCCAACCTGCCATCAGGAGATCCACACTACGTTGGGTTCCCCAGACAGACACGGGCGAAGGGTGCATCCTTAATCATACTTGGCAAAAAATGTCAGTTTTAATGACTTCCGCTCATGTAGCGCGCGCATCTTCGTAAATTTTTTCTCACTGTTTTGTGCTTTTAAGTACCGACTGAGTAAATATGCAATACTGTCAAAACAGATACTAAGAACCCAGGCGTGCGTATTTCACCGATCATGTGCCGCCGTATGAGGTAGCTCCGACGGATTCGGCTCATTAATGGGTCTCCGGCATCATATAATGAGTTCTCTGTAAATTTGGCCTGCACTTCCCAACATCAACCTACCAATCTGAGCTTATTCTTACTAGAAGACCGTTTCAGGCGTTTTCGTTTACTTACTCACCTCAGTCCTGGATGTCTTCAAGGACGACAATGACAACAGCAACAACAGAATCTCAAGGAAGGTGCGTATCTCATGCGGATCTTTAGTTAAAGACGAGAAAGAGGAGCCAAGCACCGGGGAAGATATATCAACAGATTTCGGAAGCGATTCTCGAGTTCATCGTTAATAATTAGCGGGAAGTTGCATGACAGAGATTTTAAATGAGACAAACTTGGTAGTCAGCCTTGCCCTGTGTTCTTGTGATCGCATCAAATTCGGTGGCTTTATGCGCTTGCGGTGCTGTTTCGAGTTCTGCAGCTAGTCTTGTAAAGGCCTGGATTCCGGGAAAGGATTTCGGTGCAGGTCATTTGAATCACAACCTGATTGTCACGCCTCAGTCACCTACCACGCTGTCTTCCTCTTGTTTCATCTGACTCGACGAAGCAGCGAAGTCGAAAGTGTGATTTACGCGCAGCCAAGGGAAAAATAATGTCCTCCACCCCCACCCCCACCGAACTTTCATATTTTGAGACACCAAGGCGGGCGATAAGTTCGCCAAACTTAACCTTCCCCACTTCACGCACACTCTTTCAATTCAAATCAAATTACTCCCTTTCCTATCGCTTTAGCTTGCGTTCTGCTTTTTTTCCGCTTGAAGGCCTTTTATTAGTAAATTTCATTAACAGACAGATAAATTGATCGGAAACCATTCCTGGTCATCCGCGACAGCTGTAAAACAATCGCCACCTGCTTATTTTGGTTGCCTAGCCTGTTCACTGACTGGTTTGCCTCAATGGTGAAAATTGCTCATGTGTATCTCTCCCATGGAATAATACCGACAGTTACATGAAAACGAACGTTTTCTTAAGGAACCAGTCAGATGTCACTGGAACTGCCGCCTAAAACGAGTAGATTTTGGTCCAGATAGATTAATGCCCCTGCAAAGTGGTTAAGTCACGTACCGTCTGTGGTGTGTTCAAGGAGATGTGGATCAGAGGTTGTAGAATGGTTAAAAGGGCTTTGTGGAAAAGAAACGGCAGAGAGCTTCCAGTCAACAGAATTTCGATTTGGAGCTTTGGACAAACAGTTACTCCCTCCTTTTCAGACCTACATCGACTATGATTCCAGTAGATTAGCCAATTTCTGCAGTCCGTGTCTAGGTGAACTAACAGTGTGCTCGTCCATACGCATGCACACCTGGTAATTAGTCTCTCGCAAAACCCCTCCCAGGGGCGGCAGTGTCGACTTACCTTTGATTTGAATTACACCGAGAAGCCCTGTGCAGTCTTGGCATCCTTCTTTTGTAAATCAGCGCAGCGCACTGACAAGGGTACATCAAGGTGTCAAGGGGTGAGATAGGGTCCTTTACTTTGGAGCGCCAAGATAGCGGGTGCAACTAAGTCACCCGATGGCAATGCCAAGTTTTTGACGGTCACGTAAGATGAGTTGCAACTAGCGGGAGTAGCTCATTCAGCGCAAAACTCGTAGCGGCTATCTCCTGACATTTTGGCGTGTGTCAACAGTGCACATTCATGTGAGAGAGGTTATTTGGCGTTAGCTCTCCCACTAAACAAAATTCGTGGCCCATAGTGGAGTCCGGCAGCCGCCTGGGACAACTGAGTAGCCCTATATAGGGAGAGCACTGCTCACCCCCGCGAGGGGGCAGGGGCTAGAAAAGGTGCCCTAAACAAATGCTGGGAATCCACGCCGTCTGCAGGCTGACTGTGGCCTCAGATGCAAAACTCACGGCCGAAACAACCAAAATCAAAACATCACTCTCTCTCTCTTCCCCCCCCCCTTCTCCCCGCCGCCCCATTCGTCGGGCTGGTAGGGTGAGTCCGCTCGCTCTGGCGGCTTAGAATGTTCGTTCTCTTTTAGACAATCCGAGGAGCAACCGACCGGAATGGAGAACGCGCTAATGGCTCAAGAACTGGCGCGCTACAAGGTGGACATCGCTGCATTCAACGAGACCCGGTTCTCCGAACAGGGCTTACTGGAGGATGTTGGTGCCGACTACACCTTCTTCTGGAGCGGTTGCCTCGGGGCAGAGCGAAGGGACGCGGGCGTCGCCTTTGCCATCCGGAACGACATCGTGGGACAACTGCCCTGTCTGCCACAGGGTATCAAAGAGCGCCTGATGAGGCTTCACCTGCCTCTCCGGGGAGGCGAATTCGCCACCATCGTCAGAGTCTACGCCACGCCGATGACCAGCCCTGACGTTACAGGGGACAAATTCTACGAGGACCTGCTCGCCCCCCAGGTGACTGTGTCGAAGGCGGAAAAGTTGATTGCCCTTGGTGACTTCAACACCTCCGTCGGCACAGACCGCCTGGGTCTATTAGGCCACACGCGCGTCCACGAATACCTGCGGTAGGCAACCGCCGGCTAAACCACACCATCACATCCCCCCTTACCACCATCTCACCGCACATCAACATCACCCACCTCAAGCACCCAACTACCATCTCCCACGCAAGTGCGAAGTGTGCTTCTCGGCTCCTTCTCCATGCGGCTTCCCCGCTGCATGTGTGGTCGGAGTCTGAGACGAAGACTGTGCGTCGAGCACGGTGACCCCGAAGGCAGCCGAATGACGCCCCAACTCAGTCCACTCAGTCTGCCCAGTCGTGTTATGTGTGGTGGCGGACTAGTGGGCCGAGAGCCAAGCTGTCGCGGCCCCTTCCCAAGCAATCTGTGGCACTCATGCACGAGAGGAAAGTGTGTGTGTTTGTGTGTGCTTTATGGGTAGCGCCTCTCAGTCGATGACTGTTTAGTTACCTAATCTTGAAGAGTGACGGCCCAAGCTAAATGCAGGGCCGCATGTCGCTCTTTTGGTTCAAAAGGTCTGAAAGCGTGTGCTATGCCAGTAGAAGCTGCCGGTTAGAAGTTCGAATTTGGGCACTTGAGTGAATCCTGCAAACCTACCCGCCATTCGCCGCTCCTCTCTCTCGTGCCACGTGATTTCTGGCTAATCTGTCAGAAAAAGCCAGACCTCACACACTTCAATATCGTACCCGCCAGTCTTTTATGATTACCGGACCACATTTGATCAGTGTCTGGTTGTCAGGATCAACGACCGACTGTGAACCGTCCTATTACTCAACTTTAGCATGTTGTAATAACCAAGATGCGTATCAGTTAAGTTATAGAATTGTACATCACCTTTAAAGAGACTGTTTTCTTGCACAAAACAGGACTGTATTACCCCATGACAGACGTTTGGCTGACCGAGTTGAGTCTTAGCGAGTATTTAAACGTGGTTGTACTGTGGTATGACATGCAGTAGACAGAGGCTCATATCAACTACTAAAGTTACCACCGTCACCAGTTAGTTTATAGGATCGGAAGGACCAGTAGAGCATGGAAGAGGAAATAGAGTGATGACGATGCACCTCAACAGAGTACCCATCAAAATAAGCTTAATACGCTCGAAGGTTTCACAATGAGCTGAGTTTTATGGCTGACGGGATAACTTGGTTCTCCTTTGGAGAGACGAACAGACTTCAATGGCATCTCTTGCCGACCCTCGATTCGAACGCGAGTTTGCCACGCGTTAGGTGGCGCGATTACGACACCTCAGCCACGGCGTTCAATGTTACCTACAGTCGGCTTGATCAGGGGAGAATACTGGGTCATATAAGAGGAAAGAGAGAGTGAGGTGGACTCAGCTCGTATTCGAGGGTTGGTTTCCTCGTTAGAAATGACCCAACGCCCCTTCAACTCAGCATTACCCGTAATACCCGGTAATACCATTCAGCATTACCCGTTAAGAGTCGCGGCTTCAAGCGTTGTCGACTGACGAAATAACTCAAGGCTGAGGGGCAGGCTGGAGTAATTTGTTCTAAACAGGGTTTTATAAACCCCCCTCGTCTTGAGATTCC
>CACRXP010000445.1:223098-241678 GCA_902702965.1 Spirometra erinaceieuropaei | reverse complement strand
TGATGATGATGATGATGATGATGATGATGATGATGATGATGATGATGATGATGATGATGATGATGATGATGATGATGATGATGATGATGATGATGATGATGATGATGATGATGATGATGATGATGATGATGATGATGATGATGATGAGGGGAGTGGAGCATGTGAATTCCAAGGGTTTGATCAGTTTTATTCCGATTTCCATCTGAAGCTATCTGAAGTGTTTAATTACTACTTTCCGTACCCTCTTGAAACCTTTACACGTAGGTGTTGTGGAAGGTTGAAAACGATTGCTGTCATCATCGAAAGAATACCCGTTAACGGAAATTATTTAGGTCGCCAGATAGGGATATTAGGTCCCGGATTACTCAATGCATAATTAGCAGAACGTCCGTGGTATTTTGATTCTTTTCGAGCGTATTATATTCCTCTGGAACAAGGCACATTTCCTCAAAAACATCTAAAAAGACAGTATCAGGTAGAGCTAACGACTACCCGGCAGTATCAGTACGTATTGGACGCCCTAGCTATACAAGCCCTCACCTATGAAAATCAGCAGCTCCGCTATCCATCGCAGACGGCCGCGCTCGGCGAAATAATGCCGTGGCCGCCCACGTCCGAGCCCCCTGGCGGCTGCGATTTCAGCGCCGGGGATGGTGATTGGAATGATATTTGTTCGGCCATTTTGTGCACTCACTCGCTCCACTCACGAATAATTACTCTGCCCTGGCAAGAGTTCAGTGTTAAATAGGGAAGGAGATCTTATTGGGTTTACTGATAGACTGCAGGCCGGAAAACTATGGCTCAAGTAGCTCGCAACTAATGTGATTACCAACTTTCGGGAGAATATCGACATGCCGGACTTAAAGGTGTCACCGAGTCGCGTCCAATGAACCGCGGCATGGGCTTTGTCTGCATTCCTCCTCACTGGTGACATATTTTGGCCGTCCGCGTTTAGAGTAAGTTTTCTGTTTCTCCGACGCAATTGAATCGCACGCAGCTGCACCAGACCAGCCGGACGATTCCAGTAGGTTCCTGCCATGATTGCGGAGATTTCGACTCTCTCGATTTGGTACTTCTAGCATGTGTAAAACTCCAATTCCGAGTGGCATGAGATCTTATTCATGTACTAGAATCCTCCCCAAAATTTTAATCCGGTGTAGTATGGTCTCTCGTCTCGTCTTTTCATACAGCCGTTGACTGAGTTGCGCGAGTAGACATTAATTCTGAATGCCTACAAAGTCATTAAAATTAGGCAATCTTCTCTTCCGGTTCATCCTGGTGCGCCTAAGTGTCGCGAGAACACACTTACGGAAATGCGCTTGTGGCTGATTTGGCGACAATTGTTTGGGCTCAGTACTTGCCTCATCTTAGTCACTTTCCAGAACACTTCGATTTCTGAGACGCCAGTCATTACGATAGGCAAAAACATCAGGAAAAGCCACCTAATCGTTCTCTCTCACTTCTCTATGATTTGCATGTCTAGAAGGACAGCACTGGGACCTTCTCTGGGCGTTGTGACTTGAGTCCCATCACTGACTAGGAAGGCACCATTGTCACACTGAGACCAGTATTCCAATCTTCAGCCGATCTACGACTGCCTCTGTCATGAGTCTAGAAATCTGTGATGCCGCTGGTGTGCCATTCCCCGATTCTTTTAGCAGCCAAAACGAAGTGTGCTTTGAGGTCGGGCCTCAGGAGTTGTTAGATTTAGGCGCATTCCGGGTGATACTTCATTTCTTGCTGTTTCCTCTCGAGGAGCTCTTCTATGGTCTTTTCAATTGGACATGGGAATAAGTACAAGTCGCCCTACTAAAAGTGGCCTTGAGCTAAATTCCACGAAGTTCCTGTTCTCGTGTCTTAACATTAAGCATAACCCCCTAAACCTTAGCTCTGACAGTGACCCCATTAACCTTAACTAACACTAGTCATCCTGCCCCTAACCCTGACACAATCCCGAGCAATATCCCTCTGGAATTTAACGCATGGAGGTGCTTATTTCCGTCCCCTTTCGTTCTGTCTGTCAGATCCTGATAACTATAAGTAAACCTTCAGTCAATATCAGCAGATGCTGTAAGTCGTTTAATAGGATATTTACCCTCTTTGAGCTTCCCCGAGAATTATTTTCACGAAGTAGCTGTATCGTGAGAGCCTGCAGTCAGAAATTTGAGGAGCCGAAATAAACACTTTTGCGGCCCATAAGTTGGATTACTTTTGAGCGATACGATTGACCGGAGGAAAGCGCCTTCCCTAAGCACCTTGGGAAGACCATGAAATTTACCCAAGGCGGTCAAAGATTTTTCCAGACTTTAGTCTGTATGTAGTGGCGCTACTGAATACCTCATCACCGACAACGCCGCGCTGGTTTTGCTTGTTCGCTTGACTACGGAGTTTTATATGCATGAGTCATAGAGGTGACTACCCCTCAGAACGTCCTCTGTCTTCCGAAGGCAGTCGATGCTGCCTACTATGACTGGGCATACCCCTTGCACTCGGATAAGATAAAGAGGTTTGTGTTGGTCTTGAAGTCCCTGAGGTCGATTTTGTGGAGTACATCGCGTGGTTCGTGAGCCATCCGAAATGACCTGAGTTGTTTTGCGGTTTGCTTTTAAATCTTGTCCGCTGCCCCCGTCTGGGCGATGACTGACTCCAGTGCTGAAACCCTTTCCTTGACTGGGAAGCATCATTATCGAGAGGTTTTACCAGGACTCTTATTCGTCGACTGTCAAAATATATGTTGCTCACACGTGCCTTTTCAGTGGCTTACTTCGAGGAAATGAGAGATTATTCTATGGTGCCACAGGCCTCGCAAGGAACCCCTAATGAGGCCACGCCTACCTAAGTTGCCGACTATGAGTAAATACTTGGCAGTGTCTCTCTTCAGTTGGGCCTGATTTTGCTTAGACAGATGTCTTTAAAGGATATCAAGTACTTCGATCATGTTCTCTATATGGAGTATACGACTATCCTGACAAAGGAAAGTGTACTAGTATCAACAAATTTAACAACGACTCCTAGTTTCTGTGCTGTGACCGTATGAATGACATGGCGGGTAACCACACGAACTCAGAAAACGTCTAAATCACAGTCTTATTGATTAAAACTTATGTGTCCGTCCCTCCTGATTCTTTTTGGCCGAAAGCGGCAGAATATTCTGTTCGAGAAGTTTCCTTTTTCTCCTTGCGTCATTTGGCGATGTCAGTAGAGTCAAAAGATCATGCCACGTAAATCATCGCGCCACCACAGCGGCCTCGGGCAACATACCACGAATATAGTGCACTGGGATTTCCCCTCAACTGATCTGTTTTGAAATCTATCTGCACTCCAAGATGAACATGTGCCCAAGAGGCCCACAAAGTAGGAAAAGGAAACTTTACATACTCTAATTACCCACGACTAGCTGAGATCCGGGCACTCTTGGCATCTGGTCCCTCGCGTTCTTATTTCCTCAACAAAGCTGGGGGTAAAAGTTAGTTACAAGCAGCCACTGTATGAACTGTGCAACCTAGCTAGTGCGGCCAGCCTCGTCTTGCATAAAGATTAAATAAATTCTGTTTTATCCTCGTGGATTCGCTTATCTCCCTTAGTTTTTAAAGGAAAATCTCGGCCGATTAAAACTCCATCTTCTTTTCCCTAGTTCTGTTTGTTTTATTACTGTGCAGCTGGCGACCCGTTGCAAACTTGCGGAACTCATCGGATTTGGTTTAATTCAAAAGGCCCGCTTTTCCGACCTCCTACAGTCATATACTTTCTGATTTTTTCCCAAAACGCCTATCGCATTGCTTCGTTAATAGTAAGCTGGCGCGGAAGCATCAGTTTGATGATATGTCTCAAAGCTGCTGTCATCTTGGTTCACATTATCGGTGCTACTGTAGCGTGATTCTTACCACTGATGTTCTATTATAGAGCGATTCACACCTTAATGGGTACTGGTAAAAGACGGAATCTGATTTAAAATATGTGGTTTATATTACGAAAATTAAATCTGAATTAACTAATAACAATTGAGCAACAAATACTTCTTTAATATCGGCTAGGATTACTGCGAGGTGTTCTTCATCTCCTTTTAAAAGACGCCGTCAGTGTTCATCTAAATACCACTGAAGCAAATGAAGTGGGACTTCGATATTTTTTAAAAAGCTCAATCCTGCTTTTTTAACCAAATCGACTCGATCTGCCAGATGTGCGGACCTCTATTCGTATCAACGTACTTTCTCTGGTTATCGACGGTTTTGTGATTTTTGTTAGCATGTACTATTGTACCTGCGTTTACTTCGTGTTCAATGATAGGGATGAACGTCGCTGCATTTTGTTAGTGTATGTAGAAGTACCTATCATCGGTACCCTAACACAGATACATCTCCTTGCCTTATGTAATTTCGGAGGAAATTAATGCGCTAACTTGGAATAGATCTTTTAGAACAGACCTTTTCAGGCACGGTCCAAAATTCGATATGAACAGTTGAGCTGAAATCCACCAGCTACTGCGGAATAACCGCGTAATATTCACCAATCGCCAACAAGCAGCCAGTAGTATAGAATTGTGTAGTTAATATATGCGTTGTTAGTACGGTAAATCATCACACAATGGGTACATTTCCACCTAAAAGATGGCCGCGATTGTACTTACGGTGTCCTCCAAATCTGGCTTCGTCGATTTGTATTGTGTTTCTCAATCTTCCCTTCAGCCTTCCTCTCCCAGCAGCAGATACTATTTCGGAGCAAACGTCCCGACGATAATTGAAGCAGTCAGCCACAGTATTTAAGGATCTACCCGTAGACGTTGGTACTTCTTCAAGTGACATTATGTTGCTCCAGAGAAAAGCTAGCGCTTAAATCTCCCGAGTTTCAACTTACAGTGGCCTTTCGTTCAAATCACAGTGATGGAAGAATTCTTTCTCCCTACATACTGGTCGAACCGACTGGCAACCCTTTCTTCTGTACTTCCATAACGTCACATTCTATCCACGGACCAGGATTGTGAACATCTCCGACCCATCGGACTTGCAGCAAGATTTTTTCACTATAAGCGAACAGGCGAGTTCCAGGGAGCAGTCCTGAAGAATGGGAAGAAGAAGAAGACGACGACAACGACGGCGGTGGTGGTGGTGGTGGTGGTGGTGGTGGTGGTGGTGGTGGTGGTGGTGGTGGTGGTGGTGGTGGTGGTGGTGGTGCAATGGAATAAGCTGGTTATTGACCTGACGTTTCGGATTCCATACGTGATGAACGCCTCGGAAGCCGTCAGCCGCCTTCTCATTCCACTCGGATTTGGATTTTGCACACAGGCCGGAAGCAACCATCATGCGTCAGGTCATGAGGCCGAAAGACCCACCGTCACGGCACGAAACTCTGGGGTTGTTTGCCGAACCTGGTGCAATTGCGGACAGAGCAGCTACGTCGGAGAAACTGGGAGATCACCCCGGATGAGAATGGGCGAGCACGCGACGGCAGTGAGGAGGAAAGACGCTGGCTCTCAGGTGGCGCCTCATCCCAGGGGACTCGGCCATGTTTTCAGGTTTCAGGAGGCCGAAATGCTCGCAAGAGGCTGCTGCTCGAGTCATGGTTCCAGGTCCGCAATCCATCAACGAGCACAATGACCACCCGTTACCATATTAGATGCTGGGACATTCCCTGCGCAGGGTAATCAGTCACGTGTGGAGTGCGCGGACGCTCAACTATCCCGGTGGCAGCCGGTCAAATGACCGAGTAATCATTATGCCAACATCCAGCGCGGATGATGAAATTGTGCCAATTAACAGCTCGGACGCGGACTGACGAGCCGTCATCGCCTTAATTACGACCCCCAACGATGATGGGTTCGGGTGAGAATCAGAAACGTCAAGCTAATAAGGTTTTTCTTCCATTGGCCGCATCTTCTTCCGAATTTTTCCTTTATCAAGAAACCATGTAGGAGAAAATGGTTTAAGTCGCTTTTTCATTAGGCGCAATTTCAGTAGAAAATTCTCGTAGCAAGATTTCGAACTGTATGCTAAATTAGGAACAAAAAATGAAGGTAGGAATCACGCTGTAGTAACACCAAATTATCCATATACCAGTGCATGCGTCCATTATGGCATATGCAAATACAGGAAGATGATATTTTATTTCTCAATAACAGTCACCGACAAAGACTGGGGGGCCACAACGACCACTACTTGTTGCTAGTCCGTTGGTCGTCAGGCCGGAAAGGTTTGAGGCTCGAACCCAGGCATTTTGGCTCCTTTTATCTTATCGTTCCATAATGGTGGCATGAGCTCAGACTACGTTGACTGCGACCAAGAATTTTTAACGTGACGTGAGGGTGCTTACGCCGATCTATCGGGATTTCAGGATGCAAGATGCGAGGAATTTGCACTCCTCTTTCACTTACAAAATCGTTTTCGCTCGTGCAGGTGTCATGCCAGAAAAGTTGTGCTGGACAAAGGACTTCTGTTTTGCGTTGTATCAATATTTCAGTCTCGTTACTGAAAGAGTCTTAGTTTCACAGAAGTGACGTTTTCGCTCTAAGACAAACTGAAGTGGCAGCTTACGCGTAAGTTCCGTGCATATTTATATGACCAACAGCGAGTAGAATGGGTGTTTAACTTCCTTTTAAGATAAGGACACAATTTAGTGTTACTTCATCCGCATCTTGTGCAAGGACTGCCACTAGATCGAACATTTTTGCATTTTCAACGAACTCAGCTATCTTGTCGGTCCGCGTTCCTGTCCACCGGAACTGTCTGGCTTTGGGCATTAAGAGTAATATCAAGGGCGCTTTGCAGACAGTCAAAAATGCCTTGTCAGGTAATCCTGAAGGTCCGACAGTTCGATCTTCGCGAACGACGATGTCCACTGCGTGTCCCACAGCTCGGCGGGTGCAAGGACGGTAACTTACGATTGAATTAGTTAATAGTGACAGTAGACCTGCACCGCATCTACCTTACCTTCTCCTCATTCACACACCTGAACCCAGTGTCAAGACAGAGTCCAGAAGACCGGAAGTATGATCGGGCGCATTAACTGACAAAGCTAACCAGCCCGTCAGCACGTGCCGTACACGCCCGGTCGACGCACGATGGACCGGTTACTAACGAATACAACAAAGGGACCACTCGGATCCCAACTGAGGGTGGATATCATGGAGGCCATATCAAGCAAGAGCCCCTGGGCCTGGCTAACAGTACGCCACTTCACACAAACACACAAAAGGTTGGCCGCGAGGTCTGAGTTGTAGAGTCAGTTGGCAACCTTCGAGGTCACCTCGTGATAAATTCAAGCTCGCCAGACTTATTATAATGAGAAGTAAGCTAAAGTGCTGTAGGGATGGGTTCCTCAGAGTCGATCTCATTCTCCCGTGCACCAGTCCAGCGTACGAGCCGGCCAATCATTTGGTGCGGGGATTGATCGCAAGTGGCTGGCAGAGCTAAGCAGTTAGTCTTTGCATGTCCCTCACAACACATCAGGTTTTCACACAACGGGGTTGGGATGCTCAGATTTCACATGTGTTCTAGTACCACAGAGGTCACATAGAGAAGGAGCCGAAGGACACACTTCCTGAAAGTTTGGAACGCACAGAAATACCGACCTCGAATAATGTGATGGATAGCCAAGACTAGAACCTCTTGTAACATAAGTTTATGGACGTTTCACTAAACGGCATAAATTGAAATGCAAACTGGCTGCTTATTGGCAATGTGGAGTATTATTTCTGTCCAAGCTCACCCGTCCGAATTGACTACAAAATATCATAGAATGCGGAATATTCCGACTGCTTTTTTACTGACCTCCTGTCTACCCTTTGTCCTAGTGCTGCGAGTTCTGTGGCTGGGTCTGGCGCGGTAACCGTAGAAGCGCGGAGGAGTTACACTCACATTCATTAGAAGATCTCCGGTCCGGAATGTCAAGTGTAGGCTAAAAAATGGCGGAAAGCGCCTGCATGCATAGGAAGCAAACGAACGCCATAGGTAAGTCAGCCACTAATAACGAGCAAATGGGGCATTAGACGCAGGATTGTACACGTGGCAAACAGGAAAGGGCATTCGACTGTGCAATCTTAAGACAGTGAAGGCAGTTACCTGAACTGCAGCGATGGGCGTTATGAAGATGCGACTGATGTATTATCAATTAAAGGGTGTTAACCAGTGAAGAATCACGCGAAAAGTTAACGGAGAGGGTGGAAAAGAGTTGGGCAGACTGCAAGAAACGCCTTATTTTACGACACTTTACATAGGACATCCCAAAAATTTTATGAATGGACACTGAAACAAAGTCGTCTACACAGAAGACCCCATTCAATTTTAAGTCTCTCACGATCAAAAGACCAAAACGTGTATTGAGCATCTTGGCATAGCAGACAGCCACGAATCGTTTGCTTTACCTACTGACTTTGCACAGAAATTGCTGTTTTGGTATTTGCCACCCTGGATGTTCAAGAGGCCTTATTGAAAGCATCAACTATGAGCGACTGCAGAGCTTTCTACAAACTGACTGATTGGCTAACCATGGAGCCCTAATTCACTATTGGGTGATCTCCTTTGATGCCACAAAGGACTATTGAGTAAATGTATTCCGAGAGCTGCCAGGATTATGCACTCAGACCTTATAGGTAGGTGAATAGTCTATAAGTATCACCGACGAAAACAGGAGACACCAGAGTGGCCAGTTCTTTATCTGCCAGTCTCAGCCATGTGCAGTATAGTTTCCATTACCACAGCTCGCGCTACCTGCCCGCGGACAGGCCCCTAGATTACCTATGAGTCTGCTTCACAACACGCGCATACACCTCCCCTCCTGCCAACACATCATGCCTCTCTCCTGCATCAAACAAGTGACTTGCCTTGTAATCGTCTATATGGCTGACGAAACTTCGCATGACAGAACATGCACATCTCAGGAACGTAAGAAACATGTCTTTTCGCGTATCCGGGCACATGTGAGGACCAGGTCGTGCTTCGCACCCGCAGAAAGGCTGTTCAGCTCCGTCAACCATTGCGCCCAGTTCCACCACCATTTAGAAGAGAGACTTAAACGGTCAAGTGGAGAAAAGGAGAAAAGAGTGCGAGGTCGACCCTTCGGAGTGCATCCCAACGGAGCATCAACGTATTTTTCGGAAAGCCGCTAACTGACAAGATAACTCAATCCCTCTGGGAGTATTTTGAAGCAACAGAGGGAATAAGAGTCAGGTCTACTAGCTTCCTCTTAATGTAGTCTCAATGTGAAGTCAAAGTCGCATTAACAGAGACCTATAACATACAATACGTGGGCTAACTCATGAAATGTCAACCGAAATTCCGAAAAGCGTTTTCGTTTCGAAAAGATTAATTAAGTAGAGTTAGAGAACTAGCCATCAAGTAGTACAATTCTATAATAATTGCGTTACCCCAGGATGCCGGCTTTCTAACGAACTTCTTTTCGGCGGCATGCAAAAACTATACTCTGTAAAAAATGACTACTTAAATAGCATGTCTTTTTCTCATTGATTTTCGATGCCCTTAAAAATTCAATTATATTTCATGGAAAACATGCATAAAAATATTAATTCTTAAACCAATTCTGTAGAAAATTACATCTTCTTTAAATGTTATACTCAGAAGAATGCTATAATTCGGTTTTCGAAAACTCTTCCAACTCCCGACTAATTTTTAACCCGACTTGCCGTTACACTCGCATTCAGGGTTTCCAAACTAGAAACCATATATTTTCTGCGTACGGAAAACCATACGTTTCTCTAAGGTATTAAATGGACACCATATGGGGTTCATAAAATATAACAGTGGGTTTGGGCCATGTTGTTAACTTTACGAGTCGCATTGGTAAATGCAAAGACATGACGTTTTATGAACGGCCATTTCAAGGTATTAGAAAGTCTCACAATTTGAGACTTTTCAAAAACCTAATTATACCCTTCCTTCGAGTACAAAGCTGAAAGAAGACGTCATTTGCTATTGAATAAGTAGAAGAATGAATTTTTTACGCATGTTTTCCATGAAATATAACCGAATTTCTAAGGGCATCGAAAATCGAGGAAAAAATTCATGGTATTTGAGTAGTCATTTTTTACAGAGTGTAGTTTTGCATGCCGCCGGAGAGAGGTTCATCCAAAAGCCGGCATCCTGACGTAACTGAAATATTGTAGAATTATTTTGCAGACTGACCAGTTTTACAACCCTACTTAATTAATCTTTTCGAGACGAAAACGCATTTCGGAATTTCGGTTGACATTTAATGGGTTAGCCCACCTACTGTACAGTAGAGAGTAGGTGGCGTGCGGCACGCTTCGAGGGGTACGGCCATGTTAAGGGGAGTTTCGAATAAAACACGACCCACTCAAACACGTACAGCAGGCCTTCTTTGTACGCCGTAGACACTTGGGGGCCTACATCAGATCCTTACCGTCTACCTTATTATAAGTCAATTCTCGCGCAAGCCACCGGTGATGCGTCCACTCCGCAGGACACGCGGTGCATGTCGACACTTGCTACGGTTGAATTGTCATAATCCTAAAAGAGTAGACGTGGACTCTGGAATGTTCTTAGCCGTCTTTCCACTGGGAATCTGCCGCGAGTTTTTCCAGCTAGGCAAACAGCCGCCAGCATATCACTTCAGAAACCACGTTACACAAAAGGGGATTCTGGTAACCCTTGGTTGTTGATAGCGTCTAGCCGACAACTCCGGCCTTTCGGCCAGCATTTAGCTTGCCCCTGTGTTGTAGATGTGCATCCCTCACACAGGCTGATAAGTTTCGGGGAGGCCCGACGATAAACACATTGAGACGGTGACAGTTACATCCGGCTTCCTCATTGTGGTCGACCAGTCCTTACTCAGCAGGATTTGAACGGACCTGAATTCGTCTGAGAGGCTTCCAGTCCGAGGCGTCAACGAAAGCGAAGGTCTGTAACACACCCTGCAATCAGTGGATGAGTGCGTGCCAATTCAATGTGATTCGTTTTCTCAGCTTGTAGGCGGTAAGCATCAGTTACCCCATCCGCTTAATGGTTTAACTTGCGCACGTATGCGTAATTACCTGTCCATTAAAACAG
This sequence comes from Spirometra erinaceieuropaei, assembly GCA_902702965.1. Taxonomy (NCBI): domain Eukaryota; kingdom Metazoa; phylum Platyhelminthes; class Cestoda; order Diphyllobothriidea; family Diphyllobothriidae; genus Spirometra; species Spirometra erinaceieuropaei. The sequence continues at coordinate 230,660 of CACRXP010000445.1, read as the reverse complement.
GCGACGACTTTCAAGTACGTTAGTATCTCGAGGGACAATAAAGAGCAATGATCATCCATTAATTTCAACAAGGTTTTCGCCCAAAAAAGTGCGCGTAGTCAAACTAATCTTACCAGAAGTGACAGACACAAGTATGTCTTTTTCTGGGTCTCAAGACGTCCAGGATATTATTCTGGACAACTGCTGCAATAATGAGTGAAGAGCGTGTTAAGTTGATCGCGATTAAAATAAATCCCTTCACGGATGCTGAAATCCAGATCCAAGGTCAACTTACAGGCACATGGTTGCTTAATTTAGCCAATGTCATTTAGACGTCACTGCCTGCAAAATGACGCGCAAAAATCTTTCAGCAATCCATCTCTGACTAGCTATCATAAACAACCTTGAAGGGATTTTACCCCTTTTGAAAAAAGGCGAGGACGTTTAGAGCATATGTTATTTGTCTCAAGAGTTTCCGATAAAATCGAAAGCTGTAGCAAAATCATTCAGGCCGACAATTTTAGTTGCCGGAAACGCATTTGGGTACGTCGTCGGAGCCGTCTGGCCGACAGTCCGTCCACACTGGACGACTGTTGGTTTTGGCTGTCGACGATTTTTCGAATTCCTACAGAATTTAAACACACTGATTTGACCGTAGAAGACAGTCACTGGAGCGGTCGGGACACAGTTTTTTTGCCGAAAACCATCAAAAGTAGTGAGTTCCCCACACCAAGCGCCTTATCCTTCAAACCCCAAAGCAGAAGCGAAGTAGCTCCGTGATACTTAGGGCGAAGAAGGCCAACTCAGAGCCTCATGTCCTGCTAGTAATCTTTTCCGTGGCCTTTGACCATGCCGGTTGTTCAATGACGCATTTGCTTAAAGGAGCAGTTTTCGATGTTCTATACATCACCTACTGAGGTTCTGACCACTTAACCCTCTTCGTGGTCGTAAGTGCTGTGGGCCAAACTGACAACTAACGCCCCATAGCAACTTCCTTCCCTCTTTAACAGGTGTCTTCCAGGGATCGCATTTCTGTAGCAAGATCAAGTCACTACAGATACTCTGGCCAGTGCAATGGCAATCACCGCAACATCGACGATCTCCTATTGGAAGCCTTCTTAGTCGTACTGTCCTGGGCATTTTCACTGAGCGCAGGCTTGGTCAAACCTCCGTGAAATCGTGGCCCGAAATATGCTGGTTACTTGCACTTGCTTGTATCTGATTCGGCTGTGATCATGCCTAATCTAGCCGGCCTTGATGATGTCCCGTGTTATACCTCCCATGCGCGACGATTTGCGGCCGTGGCTCTGAACAGCTTGATCCGTTCTCTTCTCCAGCGACGGCTACCAAGGGTCTAAGAACCACCTCCATTTCTTTAAGAACCGTTTCGAGCAAGATCTTGATTTGACCTCATCGACGCCGCTAGGTGGTCAGCTGCACCCGATCGAGGGCAGTATTACTGAGCTCGTGGGGCGGACGACGAGAATCCAAAACGTCAGGCTAATAAACTTCCTGCATTAACGATCACATCTTCTTCTTCTTCTGAACTGCTTCCTGGGGCTGGCCTGCTCACTTCTATCGGTAGGGAGGTTGCTGTGGACGAGAATTCGCGCAGTGGTGGAGCGACAATAAGTTTTGAGCATGATTAGGATTCTGTCCGATACACCATCCAGTCCGACTATTTATAGGGTCCTTTCGCTACCCGTGCCAGCCCTAAGGATCTACTGCTAGGATAAGTTGAGAATATTAGTAATTTTGACGATGACGACCCATTGAGAAACAGCTCGCAAGCGTTATAGTACGCTGGTGAATAGCACCTGCTGTAGTCTGGGATTTATTCCCAACGAAAGCGACAATGCGGTTGACAAGCTGGTAGCAGCTATCCGACATACAATTGGTCATAATCTTTTAATCCGTTGCGTACATCCCAATCCCCAGATATACTTGAATCGCTTCGCAAATTATCGCGTAATCCTTTCCACTGGCACTTTCATTCGTACAAAAAGCTAGAACATAGACAACCATGATGGTGACATTTGTAAATGCGCCTTCTAGACAGGTGCGCGCTACGCCAGATGGGACCTGTGAGACAAACGTTCAGAATTCATAGCAATGTCATCGCGGCGCTCACCTGAAGAATCTTTCAGACACGCAGTTGCATAAAACATGGTAGACGTCTTTCGCATTGCCCACATACTTAGGTCTGACTTACTCTTCACGGGGAAATGAGATCAGCACCATATTCTGACTGCACGACTACACTCAGCAAATGTTCGCGTACGTCTCGCTCGTTAATTTCATTAAGCAGTGTCAATTTCTACTGGATAGCACAGACATTTCGCACACTTGACATCCGCCCAACGGCCGTACGTAGCAGGGTCAGCAACACTTATTCACCAGACTGCCATTTAGTTTCGCGAGATCCGCCCATCAAGAGGGGTTAGTCCCACTCTGAATTCTATGCGTGAGCGCCGGTTGGTCAGTGCTTGAGTCAGCTGATACCCTGGTAACCAATGAAACACTCCTGAGGACGAAGACACATGAGTTAAACAAGAGGCGGGAACCACAGCAGAATAAGTCCGACGCTGTGACACAGACAGCCTTTCGGTGGCTCGAATATACGGACAAACAAGATGAACTTCACGGCCGCTCACTGGTGCGTTAAGTAAGTTACTTGCCCGTGCATGTGACGACGCCCATGACTGGATCGGCCGACTTCGTAACAGTCCGTCAGCCACGGACTGCCAAACGAAGTCGGGACAGTCGGTACGCCACCTCCACAAGTCTAGGGGGTCTGAGATGCGATCAATGCCAGCCCTCGCCACGTCTTAAACTGGCCACCCCGACGTTATTGGCCAGGGACGGGATTGAGCGAGGCATCACCATGACGCTCCGCCTCTAGACCGACGCAGCACGTCTGAGTCATCCCAATTGACGAATAAAAGGAGAACAACTAGTGCCAAGTCCCTGGCCAGCTATGAAGGTATTGCCTTAAGATGTGGCCAGTAACGGACGGGAAGGATGAAAAGCGGGCACCGTTCCCCGGCTACTTCCAGGCGGAGTAAGTCTTCTGAGCGTTTGGACCAGTTGGCCATGCCAGAGGCCTCGTATACGTTAAGGTCGGTTTTTAGGTGGTCCCACATCAATTCCAATGGTTCCGACACAATCTATGAACTACCACCAAGCCTCTTATAAAGATCGTGTTTGACAAAACAAAATGTGAGGAAAACGAAACCGACTCCTGATGAGGAGACAGATGCCAGCTACACCGATAAAACCGCGGTTCTCATGAGCACGTGTTTAGGGCCGCGGCTGGCAAAATCGACTTAACGAAACACCCCTTTCGCGGGAAAATCAGTGACTACCTCTGGAAGAAGCCCTGCCGAGTAATTGGACTCGGCTTTTTTATAAAGACGGTTCAAATAAACATATGACTTCGGGGCGGGACCGCGGTCCTGGAGACGACGCCAGCGTGCAAGAAAAATCAATGGACATGAGGGCGATCCAAAGATTGACTGGTCAGATTCTTTTGCCTCGCGACCGCCTAGTGAAGATGTTGAGCATGAAGCTGGTACTAGGTTACTAATGCAACTGATTAATTTTTAGTAGTCCTCTATCCAACCATCAGCTGTGGGCTACAAAAGAAAAGAAGTATTCTCGTTCCAACATGTACCATTAACAAGCCAAGCTTCCTAAACTCGTGTTCACAGCAAATATATCTGCCGCTTGGATCAGACTATGCACGCGTCCCCTGTTATAGTTGTTTTTCCACTATAGTAAAAACGGATGTTGTCAATTTACGTTCTCCATTGCCTCTGGTTTTTCACCACTTCTAGTCAACAACAACGGTGTTCCCCAACGACCAGGCACCTTGCCGACCACCGAAGGAGGCATAGACCTGGCTCAACTCGTATCCATTGCTACTTTTCGGTTGGAAGTGAAAACCGGTCAGTGCTGGCGTGAACAGCGTTGAGGGGGTATCTATGGAAATTTGTCGGACATCTATTTACTAACTCCTTTGACAGCGAAGGGCTGTAACGTGCACAGAGCTTTGTTGGCAACAATGCGGAGCTGGCAAATCTGGAGGTCGTCAGGACGAGTAAAATTTACAATTAAGGCGGCTAACTACGTTTCAGGACGGAAGCAATGCCATTAGCTTGGAATCAAAAAATCCCCTTGACGACAGTAAAATGCGAAGCCTGACCGAAAGTAGAGAGTAGGTATTCTTTTAAAGCTACCACACCACAATGCATCTTATACGCTTATACAGCATGTGTAACAATGAAAAGCTAAGGACAAATGAAAGTCAACCTTAGTCACTTCACTTCGTAACAGCGATCTGGACGAGAACAGTCCAACAGGGAAACAAGGAAGGCGAACGGTGAGAAATCGTTCACATAATCTGAAACTACCACGGATACAAAACAAATCTACAGTTTAAAAGACTGAGAGTCCTTCGGTCCGTTTGTCATTCAGGCGACAGCACAGCTTAGCGAGACATTGGGCAGCACGGGCCGGCGCTGGGGTGTAGAAATAAAGCAAAATATGAATGAAAAAGGTTCTGATCATAGAAATGCGTCCAAGTAGCAAGGTAAAGAGACGGGTAGAAGTGATGCTTTACAGATCTGGTTTCTGGGAAGAGTTTGTCTTTCCCTTGTCTTAGAGCGCCGATCTAGGACAATCACCGGCGTCCGCACAATGACAGGTCCCATCAGCAGAATCAAATGTCAGATAATAAACTGCACCCACGTTCGAGTCCCAGGCCTTAGCGAGTGGGGTTTGGGGTGTAGATGGCTGATGACGGCTGACAGTCGGGCAGTAGCCACCTCACTATCCTCCACACCTTCCGATATTTCTTCTACAAACTAAATGATGTACAGCGTACTGGGTAAGTTAAGTAGCTAAAGGTGGGAGGAACAGCTCAAAAACTGCCGAGCAAACCTATATGATCTCAAAACTGCTAAAACGGCACGTCCTTCTTAAAACTGTTTACAGGCGCTCCGCCAACAACCAAAAGGCGGCCGAAGGAATCTGTGACAGAGCATGGAAATCCCGAATTCGGCACACGCGATGCCACCTGCAAAATCCTTTGCAGAGGGTGTGTGACTGTACAAACAAACGGCACGTAGCAAACCAGTCGTCAACATAGAACTTTTGTGGGTCCCTAAAGACTGATTTAAAAGTTGACCGGAGAAATCAGCTCTAAAGGCCGAAAGTACATACAAGCTTGAACATCCAGAGAGAACTTAAGTCGTGCAAAGGACCACCTGCTCGACCTTCAAGACTGGCTCAGACATGTTAAGTAGATGCCGTTAGTTATAAGAACTATACAGTATCTTGTTTCGGTATTCACATTCGTGAAACGGCACAACAGAATCATACATGAGACCCTAATACCCTAAAACGTAAGGACATGTCCGCGAAAGCTCACGTACCTTGAAAGTAAACCTAAATCATGTTGTTCGAAGTGAGGCAGCATGAAACATTTCAAAAAGGAAAAATTACCGGATGCTTGCGACGAGATGTTGGACGCCAGTGACTGACATCATCAGCATGAGGAAGGCCAAGGGAAGGAGAGAGAATGAGCCCTTGGTGCGATTCATGGGAGCTGTGGATAAAGCAAACAGAGGTCATTCTACCTCTGACGGGACGGAATAGGCGCAGCTGGCAGAAATCTAACTAATACAAAGATCCCCACTGACATTATCAGTGTGCATGACTAGAGGACGGGACACAACCGATCTTGGATTTCAACTAGACGTGGGGTGGAGCACCAAATGCTCGCACTACAACGCGCTTTTGAACTTCGTCACGTCTACCATCCATCGACAGCCATCTACCTTGATCACTTCGCAGCAGCGTTAGATTCCCCTCATTGAGTCTCCGGTGCAAATGACGGAACTAAGCGATAAACCCGAGCCCTGACCCATAGGAATCTCTCGAAACCGTCCGAGACTAAGTCTAGCGTTCGACAAGGTTGCAAATGATCGCTAGTATAATTTGAATACGTCACTAACTTGACTCTCACAGCGAACCTACCATGATCCATTAACATGCAGACGCCTCTTGCCTGACCTCAACCATGCTGACAATAGTCTTCATAGCATCAGACTACCACGATCTACAGAATGTACTTTCGAGGGTAAATGCGATGGCTAAATATTTTGACCCATCCAAGAGCACTGGGCATACCAGCGTTTGTGGGATGCATTCCGGATGGTATCACCAAAGATTAACGGGTCTCGGAGACAAGATGCCTTCAGACGGACGGAATAAGGAAGACGATGCCCTTTGGATTGATGCTGCTCACCGAGTTCCGGAAAGTCTTAGAAAGTGTCTGTGAACGAGTCGCAATATCCATGTCGTCAAAAAGATCCATCGGTACAGGACATTCATTAGCCCAGCTCACAGGTACGCTTTTGAATGCTCAGCTGTGCACCCTGAAGGCAGATACAAATCGGGGATTGTAAAGTACCTTTACCTGATGATCATACTTCGAGTGATGTACATAAATTTTCTTTCGAGTGAAACAGCCCGCACTCGCTGAGACGTCACTAGGATGTCTTCAGACATCACATAAAAACGATTGAGGTCTCCCACTGCACGCTCCATAAGTTAAGTGTCGTTTTCTTTAACCCAGGCGGTGAATAAAGCGTTCCCATTGAGCCTGGTTCAACGCGGTCCATTCAAGCAGTAGGTGTTTCCTGAACTTTCGGTATCACGTCCCTCTGTTGACAAAGTAGCTGCGGTTATGCAGATCCGCCGGCGCAGATCACGTATGCAGATGCAGTCCGCAACGCCCTCTAGGTCAAGTTATCGCCAATATTCTGTATTGAACTGATGTCGGCTAGATCGGGCACGACCATAGCCATCCCAGATAAAATACCCTTGCTAAAACGAACAAAATGGAAATTTCTACGGTCCTGTTAAACTTCTAATAGCTCAGCTGTAAACTACCGACCACCTGCTATTGCCACGCTGCGATGCGGGGCAGGAGTCAAGGCACTAAGGATAAACACGTAAGGCAGCTATATTCAAAAAAGGACAAAACGGAACTGTTTGGAAGACAACTTACTCCCACTTGTATACCCACGATAGTAGACAAATCTTCCTAATAGGTAAATGGAACCAGCAACTGCAGCGCCCACCTAAACGATGAGGTTTTAGCGCAGAAAACGCTTACGGGGCATCGAAGACCGCCAACAAACAGACCCATAAGGAAAAATGGCAAGGTTTCGAGACTACAATAAATCTAAGATGCAAACCAAACACTACTAGTTTTGGTGTGCCCGTTGAATGCAGTTAAATTCTTCGTTGGTTGGGTGATACATCAGTGGGGCCTGAAGGTGTCTGCATTGATTATTTGTGCGTACCTTTATGTCCCACTTCTTGCGACCTTGCACGACACGGATGGCGAAGAACATGTTCAAAGCAAAACTGCCAACTCCAACTAGAAGAACTCCTCCATAGTATCTGGGGAAACAGGCTGGAAGTTCATACAAAGGTGGCAGAAGCTTTGAGCAGTGAACCATGGCAAACTAGTATTCGTGAACCACTTCGTTCTTGCCGCCTTTTGGGTTATT
>CACRXP010000445.1:193851-211387 GCA_902702965.1 Spirometra erinaceieuropaei | reverse complement strand
ACAAAAACCACCATCAACTATATTTTTATGCCTTAAGCTCAGGAGTTTTTTTCACTGCTGGTCGGATTTGTGTTTAATCGCTTCCCTTGACAATGCCTGTAAACTGGCATTAAATTAAAATTTATTTATTTATTTATTTATATATATTCTCTCACGACGATTCCGAATCCAAGACACCAACCGCGGCGTTTTTTTCAGCAGGACTACACACCGACAGAGAGAATAAAACGTCGACAAATTAGTCCTGGAACTGAGAACAAGGTTTAAGAATGGCGAGACGGATCTTGTGATCTACAACAACCAGATAGTGCAGCGCCCTCCCCTAATCCGTTGGACCGAACCGATCCGGATGAGGGCACAGTAGCTTCCTTAAATGGGATCACAAGCGGCACCATAATCAAACAACCCAAAACTCTGAAACTAACATTTTTTACACCAACGTGCAGAGTATATTGCCCAAGTTAGACGAACTGAAGATCCACATCTGTGACCTTTCCCCCGACGTTGTCTCGTTGACAGAAACCTGGCTGTCTGAAAACGTGGATGACCGCGAATTAATGCTACCAGGATTTCAGTTGTTTCGAAGAGACAGGAGAGAGCGTCAGGGAGGAGGAGTCGTCACGTACGTAAAACACGGCCTGCTTGTGTCAGAAAAAACAGAACAGTTTGCCTGCAGCGCCGAGACTATCTGGCTCAATATAAGGGTACCAGGATCACATAGCCTTGAAGTTCTGACCGTCTATCTACCACCGAGGAGTGACCCCGAGGCTGACGCTCGTCTGTTAGAGAAGCTAGGACGATTTGCTCTCCGGCCTGACGTCCTAATCATGGGCGACTTCAATGCACCGCTCATTGATTGGAGTTCACTATACGCGCGCGGCCCAGAACTAGCTTTCAACCGACGCTTCTTGGACATGGCACTCAGGTCATTTCTCACACAGCACGTCCTCTTTCCCACGAGGGCCCGTGAGGGGCAGCAGTCAAGCTGCTTGGACCTGGTGCTCACGAGATCGATGGACAGCATAGATGAGGTACAATGTCTGCCTCCTTTAGGTCGAAGCGATCACGTTGTACTTCAATGGGACTATTCAATCTTTTCCGTGCCTTAACAGCCCACCAAAATTAGAAGAAATATTTGGCGTGGGGACTTCGATCAGATGAAGGCCGAAATCAACAATACGGACTGGGAATCAGCGTTTTCCGGAAATATAGAGGAGAATTGGAAATGGTTCAGTGAATTATTGCATGTTCTCCTGACAAACCACTGCCCGCTTTCACGGAAGGGGCTAAACAATCGGCCCGGTGGCTGACCCAGGCGTTAAAAAAGGAAATAAATAAAAAACGGAGATTGTGGCAGAAATCTCTTACTGATGGGACTCCTGTATCCTTAAACGCATACAAAATACAGAGGAACTTAGTCAAGCGACTGACCCTCAGGACACGGCAAAATTTTGAAAAAGACCTATTGAATCGTGCTAAGGAAAATCCAAAATTATTCTACAGCTACATAAGAAGCAGCACACGAAACAGAAATCCAATCCCCCTCCTGAAGACAAGCGGAGAAGTAGAGATTAGTGATGATGGAGAAAAAGCTGAGCACTTTTCACAATTTTTCAAATCCATCTTTACTAGTGAAAGTCCATTTACTCCTCCCGACTACGACTTCGATGAGGGTCCAAAAATTGAGTCTGTATCTTTTGATGAAGCGACGGTTCGCGAAGAGCTAATGACGCTAAATGAGTCGAAATCACCAGGTCCAGACGACATACCGCCTAAGTTACTGAAAAAGCTCGCTGCCGAACTAGCCAAACCATTGTCCATGCTTTTCCAAGCCTCGTTCGAAGCCGCCTGCTTGCCCGCCGACTGGAAATCTGCGCGGATCACACCACTGCATAAAGGAGGCAGCAAGGCCTCTGCAAACAATTACAGGCCAATTAGCCTCACCTCCATCTGCTCCAAACTTATAGAGAAAATAATCAAGCGAGAGCTGATGCGCTTCCTAGAGCAGCATAATTTATTATCTGATGCACAGCATGGGTTTCGTAGTGGCAGGTCATGCGTGACTAACTTGCTCAACTGTTTGGAACGTTGGACTCGGTCAGTTGATGAAGGCAATGCGCTGCATGTAGTCTATATCGACTTTAAAAAGGCATTTGATAGTGTCCGACATCAGTGACTCCTGCACAAACTGAGCCGAACAGGCGTTAGGGGTAACCTCTTAAAATGGATTCAAAGCTTCCTGTTAGACCGTTGTCAAACTGTCCATGTCGGTGGCCAGAAGTCGACGGAGGTTGCCGTTGAAGGCGGTGTTCCCCGAGGCTCAGTTCTTGGCCCTACTTTGTTCATCATTTACGTCAACGATTGCGTGAGTGAGCTGGATTGTGGTGTCGCCATGTTTGCGGATGACATTAAGCTCTGGAGCGTCATTCGAACTGCAGATGACGAAGAGCATCTGCAGGCGAACCTAAATCGACTCCAACAGTGGTCAAAGGCCTGGCTTTTGCCGTTCAACGAGAAAAAGTGCAATATTCTACGAGTCGGCAGAGCTCGCTCTCCGAACCATATGGCCTACTGCCTAAATGGTATACCACTGCAAGAAGTGGGCTCGCAGAAGGACTCGGGAGTATGGATTACGACCTCGTTCAAACCCTCGCTGCACTGCACGAAGATAGCCAAGTCTGCAATGTCAGTCCTCTACCTTGTCAAGCGGGCTTTCTCTGCCTTTGATGAAGACTGCTTCGCTAAAGTCTTTCGAACTTTTGTGCGTCCGCAACTAGAATTTGCTATCCAAGCTTGGAGACCCTGGACCGCGAAGGACCTCAGCATCCTTGATAGGGTTCAAAGGCGTGCAACGAAACTTGTGGCAGGACAGGGTTCACTACCATATGCAACGCGGCTAGCTAACCTTGATCTCTTTCCCTTGAGTTACAGGCAGTTACAGGGTGACCTGATACAAGCCTTCCGTATCATACGCGGTCAGGACTGCAGCCTCGTACCGGGTGACTTCTTCGAGTTAGCAACCACCACAAATCTACCAGGCCATCCATTCAAACTACGTGTGACAGGGGCCAGACTGGACACACGAAAGTTCTTCTTCTCCAACAGAGTGCTAGAAGCCTGGAATGCCCTGCCTGCGGATGTCGTTATGTCTGCTTCCGTCGAGGTCTTTATGAGGAAGCTGGATTTGTGTAGCAGTATCCACTAACTTACCACCCCGATCTCTGTAACCTCGACAAATTCCGTTATTATAATACTACGTTCTATATTTCAGTAACATTTTAAATTGAATGTATTATTGTGCCAACCCATCGCCTACGCTTACTGACATGCACATATGTAAATTTTGTCACCGGAAATATTATTTATTTCGCTGCACTCGAAACGACATCTCTAAAACTGCTCGTACCACTAAAATTCGAGACAGGTTGTTTGTCTGTACAGACCTGACGCTTTTCCGATTATTTGTTCCCTTAATGATACCTTTTCGAGTTTTTGAGATTTTGCAGTTGCTTGTAAACAAATAGGAAGTTCAAAGGTGAAGACCTACATTTCCCTCAATAAACTGAACTGAACTGAAGACGATACACGCGCGGAATTTCCGTTGGAAATATGGGCATGGTGAAGTGGGTTGGTTTTTGGAATTGTTGGTCCGCGTGGTTTGGGACTCGTGGGCCACTCCTTTGGCTTTGGCAACGATAATTCTGTTGGCTCCATAGACTACTGCTCCATTCTTCACCGCTTTTCTCCAGGCCGTTCGATCCTGGAGGAGGTCCTCCATTGTTTCTAGATTAATTCGCATGCATTTGAAGGACAGCTTTGGTGTTTTTTAACATCATTTCTGTCCTTCATTTCGAAAACCACCCGCGGCGACGTCGGCATGGAATATCCGTTTTGGTAGGCGCTTGTCGGCCATCCCCACGACGTAATAGCTCCGTCGAATTTCGGCTTTTCTCAGCATGACGTAGATGCTGATGATCCCGGTCCGTCACAGAACTTCCGTGTCTGAGATTCCGTCTTGTCCCCTCAGATCCAATATTTTTACAAGATAGAATAGGTTTATTATAGCACCTCTTGGGCACTGTCAGTCTCCGCTGGCTGGAAATAAATAAATAAATTTTATTTAATGCCAGTTTACAGGCATTGTCAAGGGAAGCGATTAAACATACATCCGACCAGCAGTGAAAAAAACTCCTGAGCTAAAGGGATAAAAATATAGTTGATGGTGGTTTTTGTGGTTTGGAGGGCTCAGGAGAAAAAAACTGTCGGCGGTGGTAGAATATCGACCGTCAAGAAGGGGGGAGGTTGCACGGTATCGGAGATTATCGGACATCAAACTCCCTTCATGAAGCTGGGGATAACCAAAGTAGAGGCGTTGAGGAACAGCTGGTGAGACCGGCCATAGTGTTCAGAGACCACAAACGCCATCGCTACGGTACAGTCGATCAGTAGATTCAGCACCCAAAATTTGTGGGAGCTTTTCTGAATGCAAAAATCGAGTAATAGCTCTCTTAAATAAAGGAAAATTTTGCAGAGTTTTCACACTCATGGGTAGTTTATTCCAAATAGCAATTGCATTTACAGAAAAGAACCGACGATATTTAACAGTACGTGCCAGAGGCAGAAATAAGAGGACCTCACGGTGACTGTTACGTCGTGGGTGGATATGATGTCTTAAAGAGGTGAGTGGGTTAAATGTGTGATTATATAAGAGTTTAAATAGCAAAAATAGTCCCTTTTGTAGTCTACGGAACCATAAAGGATCGAGGCCCGTAAGCCGACAACGTTCTTGGTAAGACAAATGTCGGTGTTCCGGGGTTAAAATTCTCTTGGTAAAAAAGTGTTGAACGGGTTCTATTTTCTTCCGCTCAGTAGCACGCATGAGGCTAAATGAAAACGAACAGTATTTCAGACCTGGTCTAACGTACATGTTGAAAAGGCGCATTCTAATGTCCCTTGTTTTTAAATTTCGGAGGATAAACCCGGTCGTTCTACGTGCTTTGGAGACTATCAAGGCACAGTGCTCCGAGAGATTGAGACTCTTGGAGTATGATACGCCCAGATCATTTATAACCCTGGGCACATTTATGGCGTGACCTTCCATACTTAGTTGAGGTTGGCAGTCGTCGCCAACCACCATGACTGAGCACTTATGCCAAGAAAGAGAAAGGCGCCATGTGCGGCACCACTGGGCGAAAGCCTGTAGATCGCTCTTTAGGAGCTCAAGCACGGTGTCATGATCTGCCGGCTTATATCGATATGCAACTTTAAGATCATCGGCATACATGAAAGGCTTACCATTCTGAAATAAATCGGGTACATCATTAACGAAAAGGCAAAATAAAAGCGGGCCGAGTACATTACCCTGAATGACTCCACTCCTCACACGTGTGGGGTTGGAGATGGTATTGGAAATCTTAACTCGTTGTGTGCGAGTGCCCAAATAAGAGGATATAAAATTCAAAAGTTTGCCACCTATTCCGAAAGAGGACAATTTCAAGAGGAGAAGAGCATGGTCAACACGGTCAAAAGCCTTAGGTAAATCGAAATATACTGTGTAAAGAGCAAAACCATGGTCCCTGGATTGGAGAACATAGTCAAAGAAACAGAGTTGACAGGTGTCACAAGATCGAGCTTTGAGGAATCCATGCTGAGCAACACTCAGTAAGTTATTCGCTGTTAAGTGACACATCATCTTATCTTCGATCAATGTCTCTAAGATCTTCGAAACTGCGGGGCGCGTGTTTATTGGCCGAAAGTCATCAAATGATGTAAATTTGCCGTGCTTAGGAATGGGCAAAATATTGTGATTCCTTCCACAATGTAGGATAAGTTTCACTTTCAAGAGCGCGATTAAATATCTTGCATAAGAGGGATGGGAAGATCGTGTTTGCATCGGCTTTTAAAATGCTTACTGGGACACCATCAGGGCCTGGACTATAAGATTGACGAAAACGCCGAATCGCAGCAGTCACATCCCACAGAGGGAAAGTTATAGATTCTAGAACTGCCTCGGTCAATGACTGGATGGTCGGAAGAGGAGTGGTCGAGTCTTCAATAAACGTTTTGGACAGGAAGTCATTGAAGCTATCCGCGGTTAACTGGGCATCAACTATGGGATTTCCGAGATCGTCCCGAAGGATGGGATACTGCGTCTTTCTCTGAGTTCGTATTTTTCTAGAGAAAAGTTTCGAGACACTTAACGAATGGTTTTCGGTAAAGTGGACCTCTTCGGCTAGCTGTTTTTCTTCAGACAATCTCTTAGCTCGATCAAAAATATCACAAATCAGGGGCAGAACAGAAACATCGTTCTGCAGATGGAAACGACGATAAAGCCTGCGCAATCTGCGACGAAAGGGTAAGGGTAGGAAAATCTCATCCCCAACATTAATAATTTTCTTACGGGGGACACAACGAGAAATAATCGGATCCAAAATTTCGTACAGTTTTGCAGTGCAAACATTTACATCCGAACAAAGGAAGAACTCAATCCAGTCGTAGGAATTAAGGTGTGTTAATAATTCGGTTGAGCGAGTTGATCGGAAATCGCGGAAAAAGTTATACTTTTGGGACGATATTTCGTTAGCCTCGAATTCCAACATTGAAACAACTATGTCATGGTCTGAGCCCCCGAGTGGGCCTAGGGATGACACTGACGATGGCAAGCAGCCTCTACAGAAAATTAGGTCAAGTATACTTGAGCCTCGGGTGGGAAAATCAACAACCTGATTCCACATCCCAACATCCACAGCCTCCAGAAAGTCTTCGAACTCTCTTGGGCCTGAAGGCGGAGACCAGCGGACTTCAGGGAGATTAAAGTCACCCGCAACCAGTTGATACTTAAAGCTTAAGTCGGCCGCAGCATGAAATGCCTGTGAGAGTAAACGATCAAAATTGTCATTGGCGTTTGGAGGGCGATAGACGCAGCCAACGAGTAAGGCGAACTTATTTTTTAGTGCAACCTGGAGCCAGCAGCTGCCTTCTACTGCTGAAGAGTGCGGGAGGTCCAACGGCAAAAATGTAAGTGTTTGCTTAACGTAGACGCAGCTGCCCCCACCACGACTATCTTGGCGATCATTTCGGATGCAATTGTAGGCTAGAAGAGAGAGTTCAGAGTCAGCTACTGAGGCTGATGCCCACGTCTCAGTTACTAAAACAATATCAGGACAATGGACGAACGCCTGAGTCTGAAGCAAGGGCATCTTATTAAGCAAGGATCTGGCATTTAAAACAAAAAGTTTGAAGGGAAAGGCTGTTAGTTTTTGAGGGAGGTGGGCTACATCGTCCAGTTCTGGGTCGCCCACGGAGCAAACGGTCCGGATGCAACCATCCGGTTCTGCAAAAACTTTTGTGGCATCAAAAAATTCTGACGTGGATAAAAAGGGGTAGGACTTGGGGGAGGGAATGACAGGCAGGTAAACTGGTAACTATTGTTAGCTAACTTCTTTTCAGCTGGAAATCCGCGGGGCAGATACTGCAACACATCCATGCCGGAACGAAACTGAAGATCAGATGAGTTAACTGGTCCAGTATGGACATTAGCATGACGAATACATTGATAAAACGGCCGTAATGGAAACAGGTTAGGGGGTGGGGACGCATTGTTTCCATTGGAACAAGAGGTCTATTAAACGGTGGGAAAATTGGCATATTCGGCCTAACTGCCTCGATAGGAGGGCTGGGGGGCAGTTGGGAACACGGTACGTTTTGAGTCGGGGTATTTGAGGCACTGTTCGCCGATTGTGGAGGAAAACATTTTATACTGGTGCCGGATTTATCGGGTGTCCGAGTGGCTGAGGCAGCAACTGGATTTGCTATTGACTTAGACACATGTTTAGGCTTACTAGGGGTTGCTGGGGGAGTCGATAGAGGCGTATTTATACCAGGCGTGGTGGTGTGTTTAAAGAAGTCAGCATTAAAAGTAGTCGAACTCCCTACGGAATTGACTATGCCGTGACTTGCAGACGCCGCAGGTGGTGTTGTAGAGAACATATGCAGACTGACAGTAGGTGTCATTATCTTGATGTTGGTTTTTGCCGACTTTAGTTTATTCAGTTAATTCTAGTTCTCATGACAAAAACGCGTAATTGCAAAAGCAGTTAGGACTGCTGAACAGGAACAAACAACGGAGGCACAACAAAACAACAACGTTCAACTAGAAGAGAACGATGACGCAGATCTCGGATCCAGTCATGTGACACCATTAGATAGCAATATAAGTTTTACTACACCCACAAAACCGATCAACAAGTACTAGAAATCGACTGCCAACCAAGACACACAAGCCAAAATGCCATATTAAGCAAACCTGCACAACCAAAACGCCCTACGTATGTAGACCTAACAAATGGGAGCTCTCCAAACTCTAGTCAGAAGCGAATACGTTTCTATAACTGTATCTCGACTCCCCAAAATCCACGTGAATGGCATAGGAATAAGCCAAACTGCAGCGTATCCTGCCGGGGCCGTCAGAACATCATGCCACAAACGCGTGACATGCGAACGATCAAGGTCATAACCCCTGTTCACGCCTTCTTTGTGCTAATTGGCCACCCATCAGCCTATGGCAGTGCCCCTTGCCATATACCGGGCCGTTTCCCCAAGCCTCCTCGCTTGTGCTGTCTCTCGTACTCAGTACACATCCTATTTCCAATTACACTTCTGTTTTGCATACATAACATTGGCGACGCAGCCTAACGAACATGTTTTCATTGCTGCCTACACTGTTATCTTTCTGGCCAAAGAATACCCAGAAGCCCTCAAATGACTCGTGGTTGCAATGGAGGAAGACATTTGAGGATTATATTGAACTACTCCCGATTTTGTCGCTCACGATTGTACTAGACGTCCCATCTAAGTTGAAACTCCTCCGGACGAATCTCGGAGATTTGGGACAACGATATTTCGATGCCCTCAATCTACAAAAGGCTATAGATCTCCAAACAGCCTTCACAAAGCTCGAGTCAGCGTGGGGAGGAAAAGACAAGGTCTTTCTCAGTCGCTATCGGTTTTATCAAATGCGTCAAGAATCCAGTCAATGTGTCAGTGATTTTATTACTAATCTGATTCTGGCCATCCAGGA
This sequence comes from Spirometra erinaceieuropaei, assembly GCA_902702965.1. Lineage (NCBI taxonomy): Eukaryota > Metazoa > Platyhelminthes > Cestoda > Diphyllobothriidea > Diphyllobothriidae > Spirometra > Spirometra erinaceieuropaei. Next base: position 202,308 of record CACRXP010000445.1, on the reverse strand, counting down.
CTGTGGGTATAAAGAGATCAAGGCAGACAATTTCGAGCACGCAATGCTCGTTCAGCAGTTGATCGTCGGTCTGCGCGATGAAAAGGCTCAGGAATATCTCTTATCAGAGTAGACGGATTTGTCATGGGAGAAAACCTGTGATATCGCCAGTCATCAGGAGCGCGTGCGACAAAATCTTCAGCAGCTGAATCAGTCAACCGATGGAGTGATTGCATCCTCGGCCTCTGAAATGGCTGTACCCCTAGTCAACACTGCTGTGTCTTCACCTAAACAGCGACCATCAACTCCCTCAAAACAATTACCATCCTGCTACCGTTGTGGTCAGCAGCATACCCGGTGATCAGATTGTAGACGCCAGAAAACGGCATGCCAGTTTTGCAAGAAAATCGGCCACATCGAACGAGTGGGCTTCTCTAAAAGCCGAGAGAACACTAACACGCGTGCGACCTATCCTAATCCAACTGGGGATGGCGAGGCGATACTCCGAATGTTTTCGGCCAACGCGCCACTCCAATCGCCCTACATCATCACGCTTCCGGCTGATCACCACCCCGTGAAGTTTGAAATCGACACCGGCTCAGCTGTTACTCTCAGCAATGAGGTCTCTCTTCAGAAATTACCCTCCCTCCTTCCGGCTAGCTCAACATTCCGTATTTCTACTGGATAGAACGTAGAGGTTCGAGGGGTCTTTACAGCCGAAGTCGAGTATGATGGGTAACTTCATTACTTGCCGGTTCCGGCGGTGAGAGGAAGCCAGTAACCAAATCTCCTCGGACGGAATTGGATTAAATGTGTGCCTTTTGTACTATCCTATGTTCATCAGATTGGTGTAAATCCGGCTCTAGATTCAATTTTGCTAAATTATAAGTATCTATTTCGTGACGATTCTGCTACCCACTACCGCGGTCCACCTGTTAAGTTCCAGTTTCAGTCAGATTTCCGGCCCCGGTTCTTCAAAGCTCGTACAGTCCCCTATGCAGTCGCACCGAAGGTCGAAGAAGAGCTGGATCGCCTACAGAAAGCGGATGTTATTGAACCCGTGCAATATTCGGAGTGGGCAGCTCCAATAGTTCCTGTTCTTAAATCCGATGGTTCTGTGCATATCTGTGGCGACTACAAGCTGATAATCAACTCCGCAACTAAACTGAACCCTTATACTCCCCCGCGCATCGAGGATCTGTACGCATCCCTCTCGAGTGGTCATCAATTTACAACTTTGGACCTAAAGCATGCCTACAACCAAGTCGTCCTAGATACTGAATTCCGAGATGCCACCACCATCAATACGCATCGGGGTTTATTTCGATATAAAAGACTGCCATTTGGAGTAAGTTCGGCCTCCTGCTTATTTCAATGCTTGATTGACAACCTCGTGAAGCATACGCCTCACGTTTGCGCATACCTTGACGATATATTAGTCACCGGTCCATCTGAACATAGTCATCTGGAGACTTTAAACATCGTGTTAGGACAGATAGATAGACAGATAATTTTTATTAAAGACCCGTCGGGGTCCCATCAAGGCAAGTTAAAATAAATTTACATGCGAGTTTTAGACGAGGTAGGCAGAATCTTTACAAAATACAATTCATAGTTTCTGAATTAGTAGTACATTGAGAAACATGATTAGTGATTAGTGAGAGGTGAAAAAACTCCATGCAAAAAGTTAAAAATGATTGGATTAATTTTACAGGAGAAAAAACCCCTCAATAAAAATAATGACAGAAAAAAGCGAGCAGGACTGGCCTGTGGGGGGCGGTATATAACGGATTGTTGTCGGTCAGGACGATTAGAAGAAGCAGGTTTTAAACTCGGGAAAAAAAGTGCACTTTCTTTGCCGACTCCGTAGAATACCTGGGCTTCAGGGTGGATAAAACTGACCTCCATCCACTCGAACATTAGCTCAAAGCCTTAAAGACGTGCCGCGCCCCAACAATACTAGTCAATTGGGTTCATTGCTGGGGTTGATCACCCACCTTATTCGCATTATTAATCAGTCGGCTACAATTCTAAAGCCTCTTTATCGACTACTTGAAAAGAATTGTTGCAGGAACTGTCCGGAGGTCGAACAAAGTGCTTTTGAACAAGCAAAGACGGCTCTTACCTCCTCATCTGTCCTAATTCATTGTGACCCCAAAAACCCTATCATACTCAAATTTGATGCGTCTCCGTACGGCGTAGGTACGGTTCTCATGTGCCGAATGCCTTCTGGTGCGGAGATGCCGATTGTCTTTGCATCAAGAACCATGTCACAGGCGGAAACCAACTATTCACAACCAGATAAAGAGGCCTTGGCAATAATGTTTGTCCTACATCGCTTCCACCTGTATCTTTTTGGCCGGCCCTTTGAGATTCACACTGATCACAAACCCCTCTTAGGTCTGCTGGGAGAAAAACGAGGGATACAACAGATGTCCTCGCCGAGAATGCAATGATGGGCACTCACCCTGTCCGCTTACACGTATGCAATGAAATGCGTTACAGGTAGTGCAAACGTAGAGGCTGACGCCTTCAGTAGGCTTCCTATTGTGGACGATGGCATTAACGGGGTACCTGTTTTTGAGACCGTAAATCTTTCGGGAACGTAGTCAACGCACCTGTAACCTGTCAACAAATTCTACAGTGGACATCGAGAAACCGCCTCCTAAGTCAGGTAAAAAGAGCCATTACATTCGGGCTGGCTGTCCTCTACCTCCCCTGATTTTCGACCATTCTTCAGCCGTCAGAACGAGTTAAATCTACAAGACGGATGCATACTATGGGGTAATCGTGTAGTTGTGCCACCACAAGGCCGACAAGTCATCCTCAAAGACCTGCATAATGCCCATCCTGGTACAGTTAGAATTAAAGCTCTCGCCCGCAGCTTTGTTTGGTGTCCTAAAATTGACGCAGATATAGAAAACGTGGTGAAAGCATGTCACATGTGCCAAATAACATAGAAGACCTTACTGAAGTTTTCTCTGAAGGCTTGAACCTGGCCCGACTCGCCGTGGAAGAGGGCACACGTCGATTATTTTGAGCCATTCCAAGGCTATATGGTTTTGGTGGTAGTTGATGCCCACACTAAATGGATTGATGAGATTCCGACAGGAAGTTCTTGTTCTTCACTGACTACAATCAACAAGTTGCGAACCGATTTCTCTACTTTCGGGATAACTGAAATGCTGGTTTCACACAATGGCCCGGCCTTAACTAGTGCAGAATTTAAAGATTTCATGGAGAAAAATGGAATTGGACATTTAGCTACTGCCCCGTACCACGCTGCTTCTAATGGCCTCGCAGAGCGTGTAATCCAGACAATAAAGCACGGAATGGCCAAACAGACAGAAGCGGACTTGGCCACCAAGTTGTCACGCTTTCTGTTCAGCTATCGCATAACACCAAACGACTCAACCGGTGCTTCGCCAGCAGAATTGACGTTCAAACGTCAGTTGCGCACACGACTCGACCTGCTTAATCCATTAACACATGATAGAGTCATTGAAAAACAGACGAAAATGAAAGCACGATATGATGTGAACACCTGACCGCGAGTGGTCGCGCCTAACGAATGTGTCTACACGAAACTGGAACACGAAGCGAACTGGTGTCCAGCGGTAGTTCGAACAAGCGAGGGGCAAATAGTAGAATTAGAGTTAGAAGATGGGAGAATTGTGCGTCGGCATCTGGACCAAGTTCGCAGCCGAACGGACACAGTAAGTGGATAGTTCGGAAAGTTCAAACTGCCAACAACTCTTGATAGGGATCCTGGCATCCCGAGGACTAAACACCTACTGCCCGCACAGAGCACTACGCCACCGACCAAGGCGTATGTTCCTCCTCCTCCTCCTTTTACCCCGGCCAGCACTAGCTTATGGGCAGAGGAGCCAGTGACTGCCCAAAGCGGCGCAGAGGTAGAAAATATCGCCCTCAGAAGATCGACCCGAATCCGCAAACCTGTCCAACGCTTTCAGGACGAATCTTATTAGAACATTGTCTAACTATCTACTATTAACTTACTGTCCCCCCCCTCCCCCTCATGTTCTCCACTTTATGGTGGAGGGATTCAGCGTATCCTGCCCGGGCCGTCAGGACATCATGCCACAAACGCGTGACAGGCGAATGATCAAGGTCATGACCCCTGTTCACACCTTCTTTGTGCTGATTGGCCACCCATCAGCCTATGCCAGTCTCCCTTGCCATATACCGGGCCGTTTCCCCAAGCCTCCTCACTTGTGCTGTCTCTCTTACTCAGTACACGTCCTATTTCCAATTACCCTTCTGTTTTACATACATGACACTTTAGCATTCCAAACTTACCGCCTAATGACAACTACACAAATTAGTTCGGCTTTTAAACCACCCCAACCGGCACCCCATTTAGGTACAATCACCACCTACTTAACTCATCTCCCCATATGTAAACTTAATCCATACACACTAACCTATGCACTCCAATTTCTCCATACGCATCACCATATCCTCCAAGAACCACACAGTTATCTCCATTTAGTTCATCAATCAATCATATTATCCACCGAAATCCATTTTTCACCACAGTCCACCTCCTCCATATCCGACATCCTGAAGATAGCTCCTATAAATTCGAGATCAATTGTCAGCAAAATATTTCAAATCGGAACTTTTGTTGAAATATGTAACCCCGATATAATTTGCATTACATAAACATGAGCAAATACCCTTACGTCGAATGCTTCGCTTTATGTCCCGAATTGTAATTTCTGTCGACAGAACCGTGTTAGTAAACAAGGCGGAGGTTGTCTTACATACATCGAAACTACCACTGACCAAAGGGGCATTCATGTTCCAATCGAAACCTTTGTTGGAGAAGCGTGTTTTGTCACAATAAAATCTCACACACAGAAAAACATACTATTCGGATGCCTTTACTCCACTCCACAATGCAATAATGATGACAAGACTCAACCACTTAATAAACAATATAATAGTAAGAGTATTTAATGCCGGCTTACAGATCCGGCCAGCAGTGAAAAATCCTTCCGTCAAAAAGGAATAAAAATAAAGTTGGTGGTGGTTTTTGATAGTTTCGAGAAAAAAAACTGCTGGCCACTAAATGCCGACAGTCAAGGGAGGGGTTACAGTGCATCGGATATGTTCAGTTCCCAATTCCTTTCATGAAGTTGGGGCCGGTCCAAACAGAAGCGCCGAAGAACAGCTGTCGCTGATGGATAAAGAAATTGCCCCTAGTGAGACCGGCCATTGAGACCAGAGACCACAACCGCTTTCGCTTCGGTATAGACAGTCGATGGATTCGGCGCCCAAAATTTGTGGGACCTTTTCTGAATACAAAAAAGCAAGAAGTAGTTCTCTTAAACAATCGAGAAGTACGCAGTTTTCACAGTCCTGGGTAGTTTATTCCAAATAGCAATTGCATTTACAGAAAATAACCAAAGATATTTAACGGTACGTGGCAGAAAAAGAATTCAAAAGACCTCACGGTGACTGTTGCGTCGGAGATGAATGAGATGTCGTAAATTAGTGGGTGGGTTAAAGGTATGATTATATAAAAGCTAAAATAGCAAAAATAGTCCCTTTTGTAAGCTACGAAACTATAAAGGATCGAGGCCTGTAAGCCAGCAACGTTCTTGGTAAGGCAAATGTCAGTGTTCCGAGGTTAAAACTGTCTTGGTAAAAAATTGCTGAACGGATTCTATTTTCTTCCACTCAGCAGCACGCATGAGGCTAAATAAAAACGAACAGTATTCCAGACCAGGTCTATCATACATGTTGAAAATGCGCATTCTAATGCCCTAGGTTTAAAGTTTCGGAAGATAAACCCGGTCGTTCTACGTGCTATGGAGACTATAAAGGCACAGTGCTCCGAGTGATTGAGACTCTTGGAGTATGATACACCCAGATGCTTAATAAACTTAGGGACATTTATGTCGTGACCGTCAATACTTAGTCGAGATTGGTGTTCGTTGCCAACCACCCCGCCTGAACGTTTATGCCAAGAAAGACAAAGGCGCCATGTGAGGCATCACTGGGCAAAGGCCTGTAGGTCGCTCTTTAGAAGCTCAAGCACTACGTCACGATCTGCGAGCTTATACCTGTATGCAATTTTCAGATCATCGTCATACATGAAAGGCCTACCATTCTGAAATAATTCTGTTACATCGTTAACATAAAGGCAAAATAATAGCGGGCCGAGTACATTACCCTGAATGACTCCACTGCTCACACATGTGGGGTTGGAGATAGCATTGGAAATCTTAACTCGTTGTGTGCGAGTGCCCAGCTAAGAGGATATAAAATTCAAAAGTTTGCCACCTATTCCGAAAGAGGACAGGTTCAAGAGAAGAAGAGCATGGTCAACACGGTCAAAAGCCTTAGTTAAATCGAAATATACTGTGTAAAGTGCAAAACCATTGTCCCTAGATTGGAGAACATAGTCAAAGAAACAGAGTTGACAGGTGTCACAGGACCGAGCTTTGGGGAATCTATCCTGAGCAACATTCGACAGGTTATTCTTTGTTAAGTGACACACCATCTTATCTTCGATCAATGTCTCTAAGATCTTCGGAACTGCGGGGCGGGTGTTTGTTGGCCGGAAGCCATCGAATGACGTAGATTGTCCATGCTTACGAATGGGCAAAATTTGTGACTACTTCCACTTAGTAGGATACGTTTTACTTTCAAGAGCGAGATTAAATATCTTGCATAGGAGGAACGAGAAAATTTCATTAGAATCCGCTTTCAGAATGCTTCCTGGGACATCATCATGTCCAGGGCTATGAGATTGACGAAAATGCCGAATCGCAACAGTCACATAATAATAATTAACATTAAAGACCCGTCGGGGTCCCATCAAAACAAGTAAAAATTAAATTAACATGCGAATTTAAGGCCGAATCTGTATAAAATGCAATTCATAGTTTCTGAATTAATAGTCTGCTAAAAGGTGATTAGCTAGAGACGAAAAAACTCCACTTAAAAATTTAAAAATGATTGGATTAATTTTACAGGAGAATAAACCCCTCGCTAAAAAATAATAACAGAAAAATGCGGGCAGGACTGGCCTGCATGTGACGGTATATAACTGATTATAATCGGACATCGTCAGGAAAGAAATAAGTGTCAGCCTTGATTATAATCGGACATCGTCAGGGCAGAAATAAATGTCAGCCTTGAGGGTTGCGTATGCGAGTCGAACAGGACTGGTATGCATGTGGTATTTTATACGCGATTCAGAACTGACATCGTCAGGGCAGGATTGATACGCCGGATGAGACTGTACGTGTCAAAGAGGCCAGACGAGAGGAACCCAGACGCGATCGGCCACAGTACTTTTCGTGCCCAGCCGAGGATTGGGGAAGGGATATACGACCAAACTACTAGTAGACGGCGAATAATGAGGGTTCCGCCGTGAGCATCGACAGACCGCATGAGGTCGACATGCGGGAGATAACATCAAGAACCGGGAAAATCGTCGTTGTATAGGGAATTATATGACGGATTTCATGAAGGGGTAAGTAGGCGGGTCAGGCAGAATTGGCCTGTATGTGGCCTTGAGTAAAAGGTTCGAAACGGGCATCATCAAGGCAGAATTCATATGCCGGATGAGGCCATTCATGTCAAAGTGGCGAAATGAAAACCAGTGCCGAGGCGATAGGAACCCAGATGCGATCGGTTACATTCAGCCGAGTCCATCCGAGGACGGGGAAAGAAAGATGCGACAAGACCACTGGTATATGGCGAATACCGAAGGCTCCGCTAGCAGCGTCGATGGAACGCATTCTGTGAGGGCCCGATGCATGAACTGAAAGACTGGAAAAATTAACATTTCTGGTTAGGGATCTTAGGAAGCGATACGACTCACAAAGGAAGGAAATGTGAGCAGATACGGAAAGTTAATGGCGGCGTCCTAAATTCCCGGTGGCCCTTTCTCAGTGTCATAGAGAAAGTTGTCCGGGAAGGATGAGGAAAATAAAAGTTTAATCGAGCCAGTATTCAGATAAAGGCGTAGCCTTATCTTAGGTGTGTGTAGATTTTCTGAAGATCTTATATTTATTGGAAGGTTATTCCAGAGGAATGTATATCTGGAAGCGAAAAAAAGGGAGCGCTTAGAGGTGGAGGAAGCTGGAGGAGGTATAGTCAAGGACGAGTTGCGAAGATTGTATGGACGACTACTAGGGGAAGTGCTGAAGTCCGAGGAAGCTTTGAAATATGATTAATGCGAAAGAGGAGACAGAAGCCTGCTTCTAGTCTTCGAACCCATAAAACGTTTGGGTTAATTAGCTGGCATCTATCTGAGTAGGAGATATTTGGATGTTACCTATCTAATTCAAAGTTGCGTCAAGTTCTCTTAAAATGCTTATTCTAACTGAGTAAAGCAAAACGGACTTAAATGTCACTACACTATGGTTAGGATGGGACCTGGAAGACCTATAAGCTCCAGACGGAAACGCCACCGTAGATGCTCGATTGTGCTAACTG
>CACRXP010000445.1:175382-193569 GCA_902702965.1 Spirometra erinaceieuropaei | reverse complement strand
GTGGAGTGGCTGACTGGTGGACCGAGAGTCAGGCTGCAATGGCTCTTTTTTAATGTGGCCTCTATGGTACTCCCACTTCGTAGGATCGGAGCTAGGCGTGACGGCACACCTAGGTGCGACTTAGGCTGCGTCAACCACCTGCGTCCTCCCGCACCTCAGGTATTCTTGGCTCTGCCTTGACACGGGGCTTAGGTGGGGGGCAGATGAGTGTGCGGCAGATGCTGTGGAAGTCTACTACCATTATGAACTAATTTGGACGCAGGTCACCGCCCCTGCTTTCCCCCTACGGTGGACATCTTCGAGACTGGCGGTCAAACCGTCATGTGGATTATCGTATTTCTGTCAACCACTGCACCCCATGCAGTTATCGGTTGTTTTACAGGCCCAGACAGTCGACTGTTGCATGGTAGTGGATTGGGGTCGACACTGCGGATTCCCTCCGACGGCATGTCAGCGCATTCCTCACTATAATAAATCTGACGCGTATGAATGTATCATGACACGCTAGACGTCGTGACTTCGTGGGCCTGATGAAGACCTTCGGCACGGTGAATTTGCAATGGACTTTGGGAAATCATGCAGAAACTCGGTTGTTTTGGACGATTCACACAAATGATGTGTTAGCTCCACAACGAGACGATAGCGCGTATCACGGACATTCTCAGAGGCATTTGCAGTGACCAATGGAGTGAAGCAAGGCTGCGTACTCACTCCCGCATTCTTTAGTCTCGTGTTCTCTGACATGCTGCTTGACGCCTACCGTGATGAGTGCCCTGAGACCAGCATCGCCCACAGGACCTACGGCCAGCTTCTCAATAGCCGGCGCCGACGCGTTTATCAACGACCACTGTCCACAATCTGCTCTTCGCGGACGATTGCGCGTTCGGCATCGCGGCAGAAGTACACCTGCAACGGAGTATGTGCGCCTCCACACCTCCGGCTGCGAAAACCCCGGACTGTCAACACGGGAAAAGTGGTGGTCATGCAGGTGTCGTGGGCTCTTAACCCCAACACCCCACCACCTCCAACGTGTCCATGCCGTCAACGAACATCCCGCGCACGGACCGGTCTCGTTAGACATTTGCAGACCCAGTGCAACAACAGCCCGACAACTCCCCCACCCCCAGTGTCACCCCCTGCACCGGCCACTAAATCAGCAACTCCCACTAACATGACCGCCACTAGTGATCATACTGTTGATACAAAGACGCCAAACTTGACAGAGTTGACTCCTATCACAACCTCTATCATCACTGCCACAATCCATCGCGTAAACGACAACCACCACTCCGACAGCTGATCACATCTGAAGACGGATTAATTGTCATTACCACGGATTAAAAACGTCAGCCTGACGTCAAAAAGTGCGATACTGGAAGGGACTTCAATTAGAGTGGGCATTTGTGCAAAGCCACCTGGTACGCATGCGGGTTAGACGCTTACATGACATACGTATCAAGCAAAGCCCAAGAGCATGCGAGAAGTAACCCTTGTGGTTTCACGCCGAAACTGAACTTTAAGCAGGGAAAACAAAAACGGCGAAAGGTGAGTAATCGATTACATAATCTGAAACTACTTCGAGTACAAAACAAGACTAAAGTTAAAAAGGTTGCCAGTCCTTCGGTCCTTCTGTCATTCAGGTAACGTCACAGCTTAGCGAGACATTGGGCAACATGGGCGGGCGCTGAAGTGTAAAAATGATGTCAAATTATGAAGTTTCCATCATAAAAAGCATCCAAGTAACAAAGTAAACAAATGGAATGAAGTGGGACTTAACGCATCTGGGGCTAGAAGGGACTTCGACTTCCCTTTTGTCTTACGGCCCCGGTCTAGACCTATCACCGACGTCAGTATGGTGACAAGCCCCATCAGTAGAATCAAATGCTCGACAGTCAACTGCGCCACGTCCAAATCATTGGCTTCACCAGCATGGGGTATGGATGGCTGATGACGGCAGATAAGCCAGAAATAGCTACCTAGGTATCCTCCATACCTTCGATGTCCCTTCTACAACCCCAATGATATACTGAACACAATTAAATTGGCTCAGCCTAATATTTTACAAACCGCACGAAATTGCACCAGAACGTACTCTACAATATGGTCCAAAAACTACATTGAAAAGCTATATGGGTTCAAGAACACTGAGATGGCACGCCCGTTGTAATGCTGTTTACAGGTGCTTTACCGGTAACCAAGAGGGCGCTGACAAGATCTAAGGCAGGACTCGGAAGTCATTAATTTTGCACCGAAGTACCACCGCTAAAGTCCTTCGCAGCAGGTGTGACTGTGAGGGAAAACCTGCCGTCAACATGGAGCTTTTGGAGGCCTCTAGGGTCGAGAAAAATCAATCCTAGAGGCCAAAAGACCCTAGGAAGAAAGTCGAATTGTACAGTTGGCCATCTGCCCAACCTTTATGACATGATCAGATAAGTGAAGTTGACGTCGTTAGTCCTAAGATCTGTATAGATCAACTATCCAGTGTCTTGTTTCAGCACTCAGATTTATGGAACAGCACAATAATATCATATATGAGACCTTAAAGTCCTAAGACGTAAAGTTCTGTCACAGAAAGTCCATGTACTTGGGAAGCAAACATAACTCCTGTTGTCTAAAGCTAGGCAACATGCAACATTAAGGAAAATGATAATTACCGAATGCTTGCAACGAGATGTTGAACGCCAGTGATTGACACATTCAACATAAGAAGGGCCAGTGCTAAGAAGCCGAATGCACCTCTGCATCGTTTCTTCGGATCTGTGGAGAAAACAGAGATCAGGCTACCTGTGACGGAACAGAATAGGCGCAGCAGGCAATAATCTTCGTTCGTCTCAGTTGATGCGCATGCAGTGGGTTCCCGTCGAGTTTCTTACAGCGTTACGTTTTCGTTTTACACAAAATGCTCTTAGAAAGTATTCTAGTGATAAGCGCACTATTCTGGTCTCTAAGTTAACCGCCTGTTAAACTGACTGTTCGCCAGCCAGTGCGTTGACGGAAGATGGCTTTCAACAGAGGTCGACTGAGAACTAAGCAGGCGCAAAGTTTTTTACAAAACGCCTTGATGACGCAGAATTGCTGCGACCCAATACAACAGAGGTCATGAGCATAGAAACACGGTATCGTTCAAGGAGAAGACAAAGGCAAATGACTATACGTGAAGTCCTCGGTCCACAAGGCAGCTGAAAAAATTCCAGATTTGTTTGGCGACGCAACAATGGAGAATCGATGGAGTTCAGGTGGCTCGATTTAGGTCCCGCAACGATCATTCGTCCAACCAACTGCGAAACATGACGGCGGAATTTTTTGAGCTGAAGTAGCGACTTCCGTAGAGTTACACTCAAAAGCCACAAAATTTCTCAGTAAGTTAGTTGTAGGTAAGCCACACAGACTGTTTCAGAAATGAATGGCGACTTTATTATCTAAAACTCGACCAAGGTAGGACGTTGGCGCGATCCCTTCGAGTGCCCCTCCTAATTTGATGACCAAGCCACCACCATTTTCCTCCGGTGGTAGTTTTATCCCCCTCCAGATTATGCAGTGTAGTGTGACCTTCCTTTCTATGGAAGCAATAGTGGAGCTTCAAAAAAGAGCGTCAGGAGTGGGTAACATCCCAGCTTATGTCTACATGGCTGGGTTCGAAAGCCTGTTCCCATTAGGTAGTTGGGCGTGGCGGAATGACACCGTTCCCGATGATTGGAGCTCGGGCATCATGGTCGGTCGCCGAGAAGGCAAATGAGGCGAGATTCCAAAACTATCATGCTATAAGTTATACTGGCACTGTTGTAAAGATCTTCGCTACTGTCATTCCTGGCGTGCATGGTTCAAGAACGAGACCCAGCCCTACCGAAATTTCAGCTAAATATAGTCACCCACAAAGTACACGCACTACAGCGCCTTTCTAAACTCCGTCATGGATAACAATCAGTAACGGTCAACTGCCTTGATGATTTCGCAGCAGCGTTAAATCCCCCCGTTGCAAGTCTCTGAGACAAATGATAGGCCTAGGCGGTATGCCCGAAGTTCTGAACACTAACAACCACAACCGTTTGATATTCAGCCTGTAATTCAATAAGGTCGCGACCGATCGCCCGTCAAATTCGACTGCGTCATTAACTTGGCTCCTGCGAGGGTTCAACGCAATCTTGGCCATAATCGACTTGCATCCGGGCGCCAGCTGCCTGACCTCAACTATACTGGCGATAGTCCTCATTGCACCAGACTATTACGATCTGCAGGATGTGCTTTTGAGGGTGAATAAGACCGCTAAATGGTTTGACGCATGCACAAGCACTAGGAATAGCAGCATTTTCGGGCTGCATTCAGGATAGTATCGCTATTGCACCAGCCTGCTATGATCTACAGAATAAAATGTCGAGGATGAACGCGATCGCTGGATATGGCGACCTACCCAGGGGCACAAGGACATGCAGCGTTCCCGACCTGCATTACTGACCAGGGGGTACCGCTCAGTATTAATGGTTATCAACGTGAAAAAGTGGAGCCTCAAATATTTCGGAGAAGTTGCCTCCAGACGCTGAGGACAAGGAAGACGGGTTCCTCTAACCGATGCTGTTCTCCGACTTCTGGAAAGTCTTAGAATGTGTCTGTGGACGAGTAGCAATATCCATGTCGTCAAAAGATCCATCGGTACAGGACATCCGTTAGCCCAGCTCATAGGTACGGTTTTTAATGCTCAACTGAGTATCCTGAAGGCAAGCGCAAATCGGGGATTGTTAAATACCTTTACCTGATGATCATACTTCGAGTGATGTACATCAACTTCCTCTCGAGTGAAAATGTCCGCACGCACTGAAACGTCACGGGGATATCTTCAGACATCACAGGAAAACGATTGAGGTGGCTTGGGTTAGTCTCTCACTGCACGCTCCATAAGTTAAGTGTCACTTTCTTTGACCCAGGGTACTTACACACCTGAAGGTGGCGAATAGAGGGTGACCATAGAGCCTGGTTCAACAGGGTCCACTCAAACAGTAGGTGTTTCCTGAACCTTCGGTATCAAGTCCCTCTGTTGACAAAGTAGCTGCGGTTCTGCAGATCGGCCGGTGCAGATCACGTATGCAGATGCAGTCCGCAACGCCCTCGAGGTCAAGTTATCGCCAATATTCTGTATTGAACTGATGTCGGCTAGATCGGGTACGACCACAGCCATCCCAGATCAAATACCCTTACTAAAACGCATAAGGTGAAAATTTCTACGGTCGTGTTAAACTTCTAATAGCTCAGCTGTAAACTACCGACCACCTGCTGTCGCCAAGCTGCGATGCGCGGCAGGAGTCAAGGCACGAAAGATAGACACGAAAGGACAAAACGGAACTGTTTGAAAGACAACTTACCCCCACTTGTATACCCAAGATAGTAGACCAATCTTCCTAATAGGTAAATGGAACCACCAACTGCGGCGCCCACCTAAAGGATGAGGCTTTAGTGGGGAAAACGCTTACGGGGCATCGAAGACCGCCAACAAAGAGACCCATAAGGAAAAATGGCAAGGTTTCGAGACTACAATAAATCTAAGATACAAACTAAACACTACTAGTTTTGGTGTGCCCGTTGAATGCAGTTAAATTCTTCGTTGGTTGGGTGATACATCAGTGGAGCCTAAAAGTGTCTGTATAGATGACGTATGCGTACCTTTATGTCCCACTTCTTGCGACCTTGCACGACACGGATGGCGAAAAACATGTTCAAAGCAAAACTGCCAACTCCAACTAGAAGAACTCCCCCATAGTATCTGGGGAAACAGGTTGGAAGTTCATACAAAGGGGGCAAAAGCTTTGAGTGGTGAACCATGGCAGACTAGTATTCCCTAATCACTTCGTTCGTGCCGCTTTCTGTGTTGTTTAGTAAAAGGCAACTTTCTTGAAGGATACGTAGGATTAGCCTGAGAATCAGGAGGTACTGTATATCTTGTTGCTGTTTTATTATTATTCCAATGCATGTGGAATTATGGTCGGATGCTCGAACGTTTTTTTTTAAAAGCTGAAAGTGAATAATTAGGTAAGGACGGATATCCAACCTGCAGTCCACCGTAGCTAAATAAAACAGTGTAGCAATGGCAGCCGAGAATCCAGAGGAAAAGAAGGACCGAGAATTGAAAACCGGTAAAGTGGGAAGTCATTTATAGTCGATCACAAGTATTAAATTGATGGGGAAGAATTTAGAAACGGACAATGTACTCTATTTATGTATGCACGTATTCGCGGGTTACTGTTTATTTACAATTGCGAAACAGGAGCTCACGCCATTTCGAGCAAACGTGGCTGAGTGGGTACTTATGAATTAGAGGCTACTTTTACTAGGCGACTGAAAAAGATGTCTAGACGCCCTATGGAAGCGGCAAAGTATGGCAGACCCCATTTTGAATAAGACTAACGGTTAGGACCATTACCAGGCCTATAAAACCATCCACCAGGCCCACGCATGTGAATATGGCGGATGTCAAGTAGATCTAGATTTGTACTGTTTATTTTTTAATATAGCTTAAATCAGAAATGCTATGACTTTGATTCCATTTTATTTTGGTAGGCGCGCAGTTTATGAACTGGCATATGTAGAGGATTCCTTAGACGAGGGGGGAAGATAGGGCTATAACCTGCTTGAGTAATAAATGCATACTTTCCTAAGGCAGGCGTATATAACGTTGCTGCCGCAGTGCGCCGTATCGCGATAATTCGCTTTCGCCTCGATGGCGACCTTTTTGACAAAATCCACCATAGATCGGTCATATGTACGGATAGCGACGTTTCCACAACGAGCCGCTGTCGCCTCGATATGTAGTTGCTACCAGGGTATTTGTGTGAGGTTGAGATTATAAATGCAGTAGTATACATTCGGCAGAAAATACAATCTGCCGGCAGCGTTTTCTCTGCCATTTTACATCACACATGCAGTGATGCGAGGTGTGAGGAATGGAATCAGAAAGTATAGTTCATTGCTGGTCGTAAACAGTCCTGAATTGAGAAACGTGCTTATAAAAAGTGAAACAGTCAGGTTGCTTTCTGAATCAAATCAGTGTATTAGAAGTCACGGTTTCGTTCAAAAGTGACTTCTAGGGTCGAATTACTCACAGACCAGAGGAAACTTCCGTTGGTCTGTTCACTTCAGTTTGTTGGGTAAGGGTGATAGGCAAGACCTTTGAAAACCCTGAATGGTCTAGACGCACATACTCGAGTTTGGCCTAGTACGGGTAACCACGCAGGTAAATCCAGTTTTTAAATTCGGATAAGTCTTGAGGTTTGACCGTACAGTCATGTCCGCGGACAATTCGGTATGCCCAGTGCAGGCTGCACCTCAACTCTCTATAGATTCGGGGAAACGAACTGAACTGGATCAGTTTTTCTGCACATGATAGGCTCCTAAGTCCCTCTGATTGTTATTAACCCTCCGTTGTACCTATTTAATAGGGTCGCTGTCTTTTTTATCCAGTGTAACCACGCTGATGCTAGGCGGAAACAGCCTGGGAATAAATACTATGAAATACAATTGAGCCAAAAACACGCAACCTGCAAGACTGATGAAACCATTTCGATTGATTTCGTTTAGCTCTCAATGGATACTAGCAGGTTAGTAAGACAGGATCGATCTCTTTTAAACCCATGCTGATGCAAACTGAGCAAGTTGTTTTCTTCAAGATGTCGCATCCGCTCCGCTTTTTACCTTTTCCGTCAACTTGCAACAGATTCATGTGAGATTCACTGGTCTGAAACGATTTTATTACTATTCTCTAGGCATTTTTATATTTGAGGCTTATATTGGCTTTCTTCCTATCGGTAGGCAGAACCCCAGTCTCCATCAAAGCTTTGAAGATCTTAGATAACGAAGAGGCCGGTTGGTTTGAGAGTTCATTCGGGACTTTTGCGAGTACGCCGTCCGAACCAGGTGCTTAAGTGAGCTGTAGTTGACTCAAAGTTTTCCTTAAGGTGTCTGTTATGAAGGCCACTGTGCTAATTGTATTGCTTGATTTGACAATTGGGGGTAAACTCTTTTAGCAAAAGCTGGCTCCTCGGTATACACAGACGCGAAGAAACCGAACAACAGGTTCACTTTGCCTAAATTATCCGACAACCTATTTCCCCGGCAATCCTTTAGATCGGGAATACAGTCCCGGTTACGTTTCGCTTTATTCACGTATCCAGCGAATCTATTGGAATTTCGCGGGACTCAAATTCTGTTCGTTCTCTTCTCAGCAGATTTCAACATATACCTCTCTGTTGTTTAAAGTCAGTGAAATGCTCTGGTCACTGCCAACTTTTCAGTCTAACGTTCTTCCTTATTTTTGACGTCACCCACTCCGGTCGGAAGTGATCGGTTCCCTCCTAAGTGGTCAACAGCTCTCTACCAAATGTTGCATTAGGTTCTTGAAGGATAGCTAATCGCTTTCTGAGTCAGGTAATTGTGCAGCATTCCAGTTCACCTACTGTAGCAGATTTTTCATTCGGGGATCATCCCCTTTCCATACATTTAGCTCCTCGACTGCTCGAATTTCGGGTGCAGGAAGATTACTATACTACCGAACAAGAACGCAGCGGCCACTTCGACCAACAGGCGTGTACAAGTCCAATCCGAGAATCCAACTAGCATCCCTAGTGATAATGAGATCCAAACTACTTGACTACTGTCCGTCTCGGAATCCAGTGTTTATTTTAACGGACCGATAATAATAACTAAATTTTTATTAAAGAACCTTGGCGGTCTCATCAGAGCAAGTAAGCATGAACTTCCATATGAATTTTTGGACGGGTAGACAGAATCTCCAGAGTATTCAGTTCATGCTTTTGAATAAGAAGTTTAGTCAGAAAAATCATGAGCAAACAGGGAAAAACTCTTTTCCTTATAAACAAAATGAATGCGATTAGACCAACTTTAAAGGAAAAAACTGTCGCTCACGAAAGGGAAGATGTGTGGTACAGACAGGACTGGCCTGCGTGCGGTAGTGTATAAGGGATTCTATACGGACGTCGTCGAGGCAGAATTCACACACCGGATGAGGCTGTTCGTGTCAAAGTGGCTACAGTGCTCTACAGCTACCTCCGACGAACTACAAGGAACAGGCATCAAATCCCCTTGATAAAGACTGCTGATGGCGTTGAGATCGCTGATAGTAGGGATAAAGCTGCGTATTTTTCACGGTTTTTCCAATCAGTCTATACGAACGAGGCAAGGTTCCTTCCTCCCTCCACAGAAGAACTGCCGACTCCAAGCGTCAGTAATATACTCTTCTCAGAAGGCATTGTCCGAAGAGAATTAGAGGCATTGAACGAATCGAAGTCGCCAGGACCAGACGAGATTCCATCCAAGCTTCTGAAGGAACTTGCCCGTGAGCTCTCTGTACCTTTGTCGATGCTCTTTCAAACGTCATTTGACACTGGAACACTTCCTGTCGATTGGAAGCTGGCGCATATTACTCCGCTACACAAAGGAGGTAACAGGGCAGCGACGACAAATTACCGGCCCATAAGCTTGACATGCATTCTCTGCAAAGGTATGGAAAGGCTCATAAAGTGTGAACTAATGCAATTCCTGGAAGTTCACGGCCTGCTATCGAAATGCCAACATGGGTTCCGAAAAGGAAGATCCTGCACGACAAACCTGCTGCAATCTCTCCAGAGCTGGACCCAAGCTCTCGACGACAGGCACGCGGTCCACATAGCCTTCATCGACTTCCAGAAGGCTTTCGACACTGTGCCACACCAAAGGCTCTTACATAAGCTGAAAAAAATAGGGATCGGTGGCAACTTCCATAAATGGATCGAAAACTTCCTTGTGGGTCGACACCAGGTTGTGTGCGTCGGTCGGGGAAAATCAGATCCGGCTATGTTCGAAAGTGCTGTCCCCCAGGGTTCAGTACTGGGACCCATTTTGTTCCTTATCTACGTGGACGATGCCGCAAGAGATTTGGACTGTGAAGTAGCAATGTTTGCGGACGACATGAAGATATGGAGTGTAATTCGTGGTCCTGCCGATGAAGACAGACTGCAGATGAACCTGAATCGGTTGGAGGAGTGGTCAAACCGTTGGCTCCTGCGGTTCAACGTTGCCAAATGTAGCATACTTCGCCTAGGCAACACAGCCAGATCCGCCAGCACAAGAGGCTACTTTCTGGGCGGTGCAGCCCTACAAGAGGTCGAAGCCCAAAAGGACCTCGGTGTGCTTACGACGAGTTCCCTAAAACGATCCGCCCACTGTTCGAGGGTGGCAAAAACCGCAATGTCCGTACTGTACGCCATCAAGCGTGCGTTTTTGGACTTTGACGAAGAAGCCTTCTCTAAGACATTCGGAACATTCGTCCGGCCGCATTTAAAGTACGGCATAAAAGCTTGGAGGCCGTGGGGTGTTGTGGATCAATACTGCCTCGAAAGAGTCCAGAGGAGAGCCACGAAGATGGTCAGGGGTCAAAGCTCCTTTCCTTATGCGACCCGCCTAGTAAATCTGAACCTCTTTCCTTTGAGTTACAGGCAACTTCGCGGAGATCTCTTGCAAGCCTTCCGCATTGTAAAGGGGTTGGATTGCAGTCTGGCCTTCGAGGACTTTTTTGAATTTGCTACCACGACCAACCTCCGAGGTCACCCGTTAAAACTGCGCACTCAGCAGGCACGGCTGGATGTGCGGAGGTTCTCCTTCTCGGTTCGGGTGGTCAAACCGTGGAATGAGCTTCCCGCAGATGTTGTGATGTCACCATCTATACAAAGTTTTAAGAAGAATCTGGACATATTTATGTTCCGAAATGACCAAGAGCGATGAGAAGTCGAGCTCACCCCCTGTAACTCCTTCTCATTTTGTCCCACCATTATGGGCGTTTTCGAACTATTTCAGTCCAGAACATCTATCTGTACACCACACATTTTTTACGTTGCAAATAGGGTACTCAAAGGCTTACGCCTATTTCCCTCAATAAACTGAACTGAACTGAACTGAACTCAAACGTGATCAGTCACAGTCCGCATCCAGTCTAGTTGAGGAGGGGCAGGGGAGATAAGATCATGGGGTCTCTTTGCCGACCTACTAAACTACTAGTAGATGATGAATACAAATGATTCCACCGTGAGCGTCGACAGACTGTTTGAGGTCGAAATAAAATGACATCAAAAACCGGAAATCATACCTGGGGGGGAGTAGGAACAGTGGATTTAGTAGCCAGTTGAAAACAGGGAGTTGTAAAATATAAGTGAGGGTTTCCACTCGGTCTACCATTAATTCCCAGGGACCCTTCTCAAAGTCAAGAAGTTGAGCGTTCGGGAATGAAACTGCCAATAGTTACTTTATACTTTCCAGTGTATGGTGCTTACGCTATTTCGACTTGAGCGTCGATAACCTAAGCGACAACCTAAGTTCTGGCGGAAGAGTATTCCAATGTAGGACAGCTTTTGATGCAAAAAGAGGGAGCGTTTAGACGTACTGCAAAGAGGCGACGGAATCACTGTGGAGGAATCACGCGTGGCATAAGACCGATCTCTCAGAGTGAGAGTGTCAATCAGCGAAACATTCGAGCTAGAGTTAATGCGAAAAGAAAGCAAAGGCCCGCTTCTGGTAAGGAACTCATAAGTGATCAATTGGACAAATTTCTACTTGAAGGAGTTTTCTGATCGCGTGAAATGTATCAAAGCCCATGCGATGTCTGGACAGTTAAAATCGCCAAGTAGCATTGTGTTTGCTCTGACAAATTTCCTTTAATCCCGGCGATGAGAGTATCGTCCAGATTGGCAAAGTTGAGCGATCCAGGCTACTGGCTTGAACAAGAAGAAGAAGAAGAAGAAGAAGAAGAAGGAGGAGGAGAAGAAGGAGAGGAGCTCACCGGAACGGGTTTATTTAAATGCTGACGTTCCAAGGAACTTGGTCGGTTCTCCATTGTCAAAGCGTAAAATGAATTTAATCGATCAGAAATTTCAAATGGCGTATTGTGTTGGTCGGCCTCATGCTGATCGATTTTGCTCTCTGCTCGCTGCCTCGGCCTCTCGGGAGATGATTGACGGGCGTTTTGCCTGCGTACTCTGCGAGTCACCACTCAGTCGGGGGAGCTGGTTGAATCTTTGTCGGGAGATCGGTCTGGCGGATCTTGTTCTTCCTCATCGAGTAAACTCGCCATCGGGCTATCTCCGTACGACCTTCTTAAGTCCGGTATGGTTGTTTGGTTCTGAAAACTACGATTGTGATGACGTAGGACTTTGTAAGCTGCAGGAGGGTCCAGATGCCTGTTGATAGTGTGGGCATCGGAGAATCACGCCTCGAGAGCTGGCCGTTCTGCTTTTGTGTTGCCCGGCCTAAGATGGTAGCTGTCTGGAGATCGAAAGTATGCCCAGTTTCTCCACGGTGTGTTGTTGGTTGAGAGTTCGGATCTAACCTCCGAGTGGCCGATTAGTGCTCTTGTAGGCGAATCTGCAATTTCCGCCCAGCTTCTCCCACGTAGTTGCAGTCGCCCTCATTGCAATTTATTTTGTAGATGACTGCTGAGGTTTCACTATGTGGAATGGGTCCTCAGATTGCATCGGACGGCGTCGAATTGCTGCCTGGGGTCGATAAGCTATGCCTACTCTGGCGGGTTGTTACAGTCGAGCGACTGCTTCAGATACCCCTTTAACGTCAGCATATAAATAAACCTGTTCCGGAGAGCCCATCTTCTTCTTCAAGTGTATCGTCCTCATTTGTCCGCTGTCTCGGCGGTCTGTAAACCAAGGCCATATAGACGCTTGGATGGTTTGGAACTTTCGAATAACAATTAAGTATTTCGCAACCAATGTTCCTACATGGCAAAGGCTCAGCCCTGACGTAGACGACGCTATCTCGTATAAATATCACAATCACCCACCCCTTCATTTATTTTTGTCCATTCAGAGAAGCTGAAAGCCATCCAGAAAAACTTCCGCGTCTTTTATCCGCTTATTAAACCGTGTTTCACTTAGAGCTATCTAGACGGGTTGAAAATGGGCCATGGTCAGTTTTATTTCGGCCATTTTTTTGAATAAACTGTGCATATTTGCCTATATCATTTTTATATCGTTTGGTTGTTTAGATCTACGGAAATTGTTTGCTTGTGCTTTCGACTGGTAGTTACTACTGGATATTTCACATGGCGTCCCAAGCCCACTAATCGATTTTGAATCTACTGACGTCTGGCGGGACTGGACAACGGTGTTTTTACTGTCAATTTCACCGAACGATTCAAAAAAGAACGCTCTATACTTACCATTTGGCTGTTTACTATTTTCAAATTCACTTTGCCCTCGCTCTGACGTTTTCTCAGTTCTGTTACCAATGTCCTCATTTCTATCCGATCGATTGGATGATAGTCCGACTGAAAAGCACTCTGTGATGATTGGTTCGAAGTCTGGACTTTCGCGACAAGATGAGATCTGCTTGCTGTTCGTTTCCCAATTCGACTTTTAGTGGTCGCAGTCGCACTTCCTCAGCGTCGTTTCTAACTAAAGGCCGCAAATGGAAGATCTTTTGGATTTCGGCGACCTCACTGGGTTCTTAGGTACCATTCAGTCAATTTTGGAATGTCGGCAGATCGTGTCTTATCCTCTCTTTTGGGGTGTCACCAGGAGCTTTAGGGACTCCATACACTACCCCGCAACGTGATCTTTCGGGAAGAAACTGGCGGTTGCATCCTAACCTCTTTAATGGCAGTAGCCTGAGTCTCAGACTTTGGGACTGTTTCTATGGCTGTATCCGCGTTGCTTACAGACTGTGAACATGGTCGTCCAATCTCAGACGTCTCTTTGGATCTTTCATCTAGGCTCACTTCTTCTGGAATTCTGCCTATTCGATAGGCTTTCGACGAGCCCAATATTAGGCTTGTGGCATCCATGTCCGTCGCTAAGTTGCGCATATTTGTGGCGAACGACCTTGCCCTATTACTTCGCTAAATTAAATGACCTGTTTCATTATGGGCTGTATTGCGCTCCTCCACTTCGGTATTCGGATGGGACGAACTATCGTACAGCGTGCCACTGCAGTCTTTTGTGTTTTTGGTAATTCCTTTCGTTTGCTCTTTTCAGAAGTTCTCATGGTAGTCGATGGCAACTTTATTTGTGTGTAACCACACTCTATAGACTCCAGATTTGTCGAAATTAAGTAAACACCAGACCCTTTTTCATCACCGCCTGTGTTTTTGTCACTAACTTGCAGTTCGATCGATTCCGAGGTTTGCTCTAGCGGTTTCGTTTGCTTCTCTTCTTAAATCGCTTTGTTTGGTATCTATCTTCTCCACTTCATGAGATATGTGTGATCTGTCCCATGAACGTTTCTGGGTCATTGTCACCGCGTTCTGATGGTTTTACTTTATTATGTCTAATAAACACCACTAGTAATTTTGTGGGGAGCTCTAGCTTTCCCTCTAATCTTAGAACTCGGGTTGTGAGTTCGACGAATCCATCACAGCGTGCATGAATTTCATAGATTATTTCATTTTCGGTCGATTCTAATAGCACATAGCATTCTTCGAGGCTGACAGTTAGTAGTTCATCGCGCGCAGTTGAGAACGAGTGAAGCATTTCCGGTAGTTGTTTGCCACAAGAAATAGAAAACCGCTTTTTTTCAAAGAGTTCACAGAGTTGGCTTTCATTTCCGGAGGAACAAGGAGGATTATATACACATCCGGCTAAGAATTTCCTATTTTGCGGAAGGATTACCGAAGCAAAACATAAATTTCCAGAGAAGGAGGAAATGTTCAAGTCATAAGGCGATTGTGCAAGTGAGGCTCTTATGTAAAGAAGGCATCCACCGCCGCGTCTGTCGGCACGGTCCTGGCGGTATACACTGAGGCTATCTATGTTAAGTGCCGAGTCTGAAATTAGAGAGTGGGCCCAAGATTCTGTTATGCACAATACATCTGTGTCAAACTCAACAGCTACACTTCTTAGGTGTGCCATCTTTTGCACGACAGATCTTGCGTTGAGAGAGACAATACTGAGCGTATTCCTAATATGTAGGTTCCGCTCATTGCTACTTATAAAAAAGGAAGAGCCGAAGGTGGAAAATTAAGCTGTTGGAACGAAGCAATTGGTGGAGGACAAAGTTGCTGCGGTCTAAAATTTGTGGGGTAATTACTAGCTAGAGATGCAGCATTAGGTGGAAAATCATTTGAGGAGGACCCAGGAAGAGGAAAGCTATTCTGTTGGGTTGGAAAAATTGGAGACAAGAAAATAGAATTTTGGGAATTGTTAGCATAATACGAGGGGTAGTTTATGTTAGGTGGCGGACGTAATGGTTTCGGGAAACAGTTAACACCAGGAAAGGGCATTATTATTTGGGGTGTCAGGCTAGCAACGGGATTGGAAAATTTATCAGCAATGCAATATACTTGCATTTTGCAGTCTGATGTGTAAGAAGGCTTCACAACTTGGGCGTTAATTTGAGAATTCAGGATAGGAACATGTAAAGACCTCCCTGAACTATCATCTAGCTTATTAGACCTAACTGCAAGGTCAGAGCTGAGTGGCCAGGCGTGGGAACGGGGTGGATTCGATGTAAGTTCATTAACTAAATCATTATTCTGAGTGCTGGGAGCCGGTTGTGCTTCAAGGACTGGCTCATCTTTACTGTTAAGATCAAGCTCCCTTATAAATTTGGGAGCCGCATTTGAACAATCCCTGCACCGTGGGGAGTTTTAAGGAGGCTAGTTTTAACTGTCTCTGTGATAATGTGATCAGTCGAAGAGCTAGATGGAACTGGGGCCGCTGTAGATAGTGGGGGGATTTGGTCGACACCAGATGGAGAAACTGCTTTAGAGGAAAAAGGCATCTGAGTAGAATTCGGGGGTGGCTTTACGTTTGTTAATGGGGAAGAAACGTTTCGTTGCAGTGGAGTTTGGTCTCGACTAATAAAAAATTTATTTGCCCTGAGATATTGAGTCGAGCGCTCCAAATGGGAGAAAATAAAATCTACTTCTATCGATGAAAAGAGTTTGACAAGAATTGGTGGATTCTTGCTCCTAGATGAAAGCCTTTTAGCTTCAGCGACCCTAAAGTTGAAGTCGCAGGAAAAAAGGAAATGAAAGGCGACCTCTATTGGCTCTCTACTCTTAGGAACGTTTTTAATATAAAGTTGAAACTTCGTTTGTGCCTGTCTTCAGTCTCAGTCGCAACCAGGTTAATGAGAGGCATGAGCTTCTCACACTGCTGAGACGTTAGCGTTGGCAACTTTCTGTCAAGAAGAGCACCAAGAACAGAAAAAATTGATCCGCAACGAGACATAAAGTTGTTAAAATCATCAAGCGCCCCTAGATCAATTTTTTCATATGAACAATGGGTTTCAGATGAAGTTTAGTTTCCCTCAGATTTCGACGAAGGGTTGCTTGAGGTCTCATGCCGAAAACGCAATACAAGACTTAAGTCCAAATATTTATATGGATGATAACTGCCGAAACTTCAAGGATATATGGATGAGGCTACGTATGATGAAACGATTTCTGAAAGCTGTCAATATTGGTGGACCAGACAGCACAGTTTATACTTAGCAAATTATACTCAATAACAGAATGCAAACTTGAAAAAAACGGGTAAATGATAATTTCGTACGTGGTAAAACAGAACTATTAATAAATCTGAATTGGATAATGAGGCTATGTAGGATAAAATAGATAGCAGTATAATTCTCAATAAACTGACGATGAAAGCCGTCAGTGGAGACGGCTTATCGCTTAAAATATAATGTTAATCTACATTTTTACGAGGAAAACCTTTTGTATATGCAGGTAAGACTTGATAGGATTGAGGCTATGTTGGGTGAAAAACTGCGACAATAGATTTCTGCTTTATGACAAATCGCAGAAACACGACAGGAAGCGAAGAAGACTTATGACAAAAAATAGAAAATTTTGTCCTGTCGTGTTTCTGCGATTTGTCATAAAGCAGAAATCTATTGTCGCAGTTTTTCACCCAACATAGCCTCAATCCTATCAAGTCTTACCTGCATATACAAAAGGTTTTCCTCGTAAAAATATAGATTAACATTATATTTTAAACGATAAACCGTCTCCACTAACGGCTTTCATCGTCAGTTTATTGAGAATTATACTGCTATCTATTTTATCCTACATAGCCTCATTATCCAATTCAGATTTATTCATAGTTCTGTTTTACCACCTACGAAATTGTCATTTGCCCGTTTTTTTTCTAGTTTGCATTCTGGTATTGGGTAAAACCTGCTTAGTATAAATTGTGCTGTCTGGTCCACCAATATTTGCAGCTTTCATAAATCGTTTCATCATACGTAGCCTCATCCATATATCCTTGAAGTTTCGGCAGTTATCATCCATATAAATATTTGGACTTAAGTCTTGTAGTGCGTTTTCGGCATGAAACCTCAAGCAACCCTTCGTCGAAATCTGAAGGAAACTAAACTTCATCTGAAACCCAGTGTTCATATGAAAAAAATTGATCTAGGGGCGCTTGATGATTTTAACAACTTTATGTCTCGTTGCGGATCAATTTTTTCTGTCCCTGGTGCCCTTCTTGACGGAAATTTGCCAACGCTAACGTCTCAGCAGTGTGAGAAGCTCATGCCTCTCATTAACCTGGTTGCGACTGAGACTGAAGACAGGCACAAACGAAGTTTCAACTTTATATTAAAAAACGTTCCCAAGAGTAGACAGCCAATTGATGTTGCCTTTCAATTCCTTTTTTCATGCGGCTTCAACTTTAGGGTCGCGGAAGCCAAAAGGCTTTCATCTAGGAGCAAGAATCCACCCATTCTTGTCAAACTGTTTTCATCGATTGAAGTGGATTTTATTTTCTCCCATTTGGAGCGATCAACTCAATACCTCAGGGCAAATAAACTTTTTATTAGTCGAGACCAGACTCCAATGCAACGAAAAATTTCTCCCATATTACCAAACGTAAAGCCACCCCCGAATTCTACCCTAATGTCTTTTTCCTCTAAAGCAGTTTCTCCATCTGCTGTCGACCAAATCCCGCCACTATCTACAGCGGCCCCAGTTCCATCTAGCTCTTCGACTGATCACATTATCACAGAGACGGTTAAAACTAGCCTCTTTAAATCTCCCCCACGGAGCAAGGATTGTTCAAATGCGGCTCCCAAATTTATAAGGGAGCTTGATCTTAGCAGTAAAGATGAGCTAGTCCTTGAAGCACAACCGGCTCCCAGCACTCAGAATAGTGATTTGGTTAATAAACTGACATCGAATCCACCCCGTTCCCACGCCTGGCCA
>CACRXP010000445.1:152256-175179 GCA_902702965.1 Spirometra erinaceieuropaei | reverse complement strand
GGTGGATTCTTGCTCCTAGATGAAAGCCTTTTAGCTTCAGCGACCCTAAAGTTAAAGTCGCAGGAAAAAAGGAAATGAAAGGCGACCTCTATTGGCTCTCTACTCTTAGGAACGTTTTTTAATATAAAGTTGAAACTTCGTTTGTGCCTGTCTTCAGTCTCAGTCGCAACCAGGTTAATGAGAGGCATGAGCTTCTCACACTGCTGAGACGTTAGCGTTGGCAACTTTCTGTCAAGAAGAGCACCAAGAACAGAAAAAATTGATCCGCAACGAGACATAAAGTTGTTAAAATCATCAAGCGCCCCTAGACCAATTTTTTTCATGTGAACAATGGGTTTCAGATGAAGTTTATTTTCCTTCAAATTTCGACGAAGGGTTGCCTGAGGTTTCATGTCGAAAAAGCAATACAAGACTTAAGTCCAAATATTTATATGGATGATAACTGCCGAGACTTCGAGGATATATGGATGAGGCTATGTATGATGAAACGATTTCTGAAAGCTGTCAATATTGGTGGACCAGACAGCACAGTTTATACTTAGCAAATTATACTCAATAACAGAATGCAAACTTGAAAAAAACGGGTAAATGACAATTTCGTACGTGGTAAAACAGAACTATTAATAAATCTGAATTGGATAATGAGGCTATGTAGGATAAAATAGATAACAGTATAATTCTCAATAAACTGACGATGAAAGCCGTCAGTGGAGACGGTTTATCGCTTAAAATATAATGTTAATCCATATTTTTACGAGGAAAACCTTTAGTATATGCAGGTAAGACTTGATAGGATTGAGGCTATGTTGGGTGAAAAACTGCGACAATAGATTTCGGCTTTATGACAAATCGCAGAAACACGACAGGAAGCGAAGAAGACTTCTGACAAAAAATAGAAAATTTTGTCAGGTCTACACTGGAAAACTGTGCAAGGGATTAAGAAATTGAATCCAAAAATATGACTTTCACTTATCTTTCTGGTATATCATCTCCAATACAGACACGTTGCTTCCGACCAACGAGAAACGCCCTTATCCAGTTCAGAAGATCTCCCTTTATGCCCATGGCGCTCAATTTTTGAAGAAGGCTTTGGTGCGGAACAGTATCGAAAACTTTACGGAAATCGATGTACCTGACATTGACCTCAAAACCCTCTCCTATAGCCCTATTCCAGATCTCCAGACAAACTAGCGGATTTGATAGACAGGAACATCCTTTCTGGAAGCCATGTCGAAAATCCTGCAATATGTTATTTTCTTCACAAATTGTTGTATAGCGCTCTTTACTACAGCTTTCATCGTTTTGCATGGAAGGCAAGTTAAGCTAATAGGCCTAAAGCTGCTTTCTGTCATCCTGCTACCTCCCTTATGTAAGGAAACGAGGTTAGCTGTCTTCCAGTGTGATGGCAGTCTTCCAGTTCTCATTCACAGCTCAAAGAGTGTCGAATGAGGCTTTAACAGCTCCGTTGATAGCTCCTTAAGTATCAGCTGATGATGTGGTTGTTGGACACCATCTCAAAAGTCGGACACACCTCCAGTCTCTAAAGGGTGGCCTAAACCATGTCCTAGTATGGTCGGAGGAAAATGGTTTCCCAATGAACAACCAAATATCTGTTCAGTGTATTTTCCGACTGCGGCCCTCTCTTAATCCTGAATCCCCTAATAGGGTCTCCTCTTTCAGGTACCTCGGCGTTACTGTATCCTCAAATCTTTCGTTTTTCCTTCATATTGAGTCCCTATTTACTAAAGTTCGCAAACTTCTTTATTACATACGTCGTTTACGTTCCTACCACTCACCTCAATCCTTAGTCTGACGAGTCATCGATGCCTGCATTCTTCCTCTTATCCAATACTGCTCTCCTGTCATTTTTCCTGCTTTACTTAAAAAAGATCCTTTAATTTTGGAACGAGTCCTCCGCATGCTCTCTTATACCGCTGCTGTTTCCTATCATTTTAGTCGACACTATCCTACAACGACAGTTCAATATGGTCAAGCAATTTGCTGGTCAGATTATAGATGAAGTTACCCATCCCTTGCATTCTGATCTTATTTCTACAAAGTCCTCCCGCCCGATGCGCCGCAGCTTCCGACTTATGTCTTTTCGCGCATCGGCTTTTCGAGCATCTGTATTGCCATTCCTGGCGCGCTATCTTACGTGCGAAGAAATAGAAATACAGAAGCTAAGACTTGAACTATCCTCCTAATAATCGTTTCTCTTGTGTTAACCTTTGACTCCTGAATAATCTATTGACTTATTTACTGCCCATAATGAATGGAGCCAATTTTTTTTGAAAATTTTAAATTCATGATTTCAAAATAAAGCGACTTCCTCTCGTCTCTCTCTTTCTCAATTCCGTCGGGTCCAGGAGACTTGTCGGGTTTTATTTGACTGAGGACGCGTCTTGCTTCTTCGACGGAAAATGCAACGGTTTCAACGACGGCAGTATCTTGGCGCATTTGAAAATTCCGGCTGTCTCGGTCCATTCCCAACTGCTGATTGTCTTCTGAGGACTGACTGACTGACTGACTGACTCCTCCGCAAAAACCGATTGAAAAAACTGAGACAGTAATCGCACTTTCTGTGACCCCCCAACTAATAAGTTTCCGGGGCTATCTTTTGGACACGCAATTTCGGCCCTATGTTTTCTTCTACTGCGGATGTACCCGTAAAACTTCTTGCGACATTAAATGGATTCTGCTATCAGTTGGCGCTCGATAGATGTCCTAGCAACCCGTATTTGTTTGCGGCACTTAGTGCGCTGATCCCTATATTCGGCAAATGCCACTGGATCTCGAAGTTGCAAGTACTTTTTCCACAGTCTCTGTTTCTTTTTTATGGTCTCTTTGTCATCGGATTGACCCACTGCGGTCGCGCACATGGTTTGGTTATTTTTATTGGACAGCGGGAGACAAATAGACGTTCTATAATCCCGCGAATGTACTGCTAGAATTCATCTGACTCTTCTTTGTTGCCTAATCATCCTCCAAAAGAGTACGTCTCATTGCGTTAAAGTTATCCTCCCAAATAATTATGTGCCTCTTGATTTTGGGTGTTGGTTCGATAGAAGAGAGCACACGCAGGTTAAAGCAATATGATCACTTAAACCAAGTGGAGGTTGGGGATTCACTTCTCCTATGACTCCTTCTTCTTTAATGAAAACGATATCTAAACAGTTAGATCGTTGTCCTTCTCTCAGTCTTGTTCCGAATTTTATGTGTTTAATGAGTTATTCATTCAGGGAGATTTGTAGTAGCTTGTGGTCAAATGACGTGGACGGGGCGTTTGTTCAGAGAGCGTTCCAGTCTATTCCTGGAACGTTAAAGTCACCCAGAAGTAGTAAGTTATCCTGCTTACATAACAACTCCAGTACACTAAGTAATTTTATATCGGCTACTTCACTAGAGTAAGGAGGCCGATAGACAACACACAGGTTAAGGGTAGGTAATTGTTTGATACATATTTTGCATGAAATTATTTCAAAATTTCGCGGTGTCCCATCAGATATTTCTCGCGGACAGTACGGGATTTTATTTAGCACATAGATGCTGTGCTTCCTCGTCTACGTTGAAATCTGTCACAGCGGAACAGTTGGTAACCTTCAATACTGATTATTGATAACTGAGTATTGGTAACCTTCAATACTGACTTCGCTACTACTTATTTCGTCAGTCAACCATGTCTCTGGTAGGGCAATTAGGTGAGGCTTCTGTCCAGAGACTAGTAATATGAGTTCATCTAGCTTGTTAAAAAGACTCGGACAGTTAGTGTAGTAGATTTCTAGACACAGACCACTGGTGCCCACAGCCTCAGGAGTTGGCACCTTTGCATTGGTTAGGCTGTCAAAATGACGGCCTTCGGCCAGAGAATTTTTCATCCGTTCATGATTTGTGGGTATGTTTCGCCACTTCTTATCCGCTTTTCCAGCTCCGTCATCAGCTCTCCCATTTTCATTCGCTCTTTTGGCTTGTAATCAGGCTGAAAATAACTTCGGGATGCTGACCCCGCAGAGATGATTTTCTCTGTAACTGGAGCTCGGCCTGTGCTTCAGTCTCCAAAATGACTTTTAGGGGTCGATGCCGGTAACTGAAACCGGACGCTAACTGAGCAATTCCTATCCAGAATGTTTTGAGAGCATTAAGTGACTCGCCGTCTTTTAACAAGGCTTTCGCACACACTCGAAGAAGGTCTAAGTCATATTTAACTCTCTCCTTTGGAATTGTTGCCGTTGATTCGGGTACTCATTTTATAACTATATTTTGCTTGCTACTGAATCTAGCGCACGTTGTTGTCGCACATCATTTGCCTGACAGAGCGTTCTTTTTCAGTTTACTTGTTCCACTGGTTCCGGACGAACTAGCTATTAGGCCAGAGAAACTCAGATGCGTGTGAAATTCATTCATCTTCGTGTTGACAATGATAATGATTTAAATAATGCCAGGTTACAGGCATTGTCAAGCGAAGCGTTAAACACAAATCTGGCCAGCAATGAGAAAAACTCCTGTGGAAAAGGAATAAAACTATAGCTGATGGTGGTTTTCATGGTTTGGAGGGTTCAGGAGAAAAAAACTGCTGGCGACAAACTTTCGACCGTCAAGAACGAAGGAGATGCACAGTATCGGATATTATCAGTCGCCAATTTCTTTCATGTAGTTAGGGTTAATCCAACCAGAAGCGCCGAAGAACAGCTGTCGTTGTCGGCCAAAGAGATTGTTCCTGGTGAGACCGGCCATAGTGTTCAGAGACCACAAACGCCATCACTACGGTAGAGTCGATCAATGGATTCAGCACCCAACATTTTGGAAGCTTTTCTAAATGCAAAAATCGAGTAATAGTTTTCTTAAATAAAGGACAATTTTGCAGATTTTTCACACTCATGGGTAGTTTATTCCAAATAGCAATGGCATTTACAGAAAAGAACCGAATATATTTAACAGTACGTGCCAGAGGAAAAAAATAAAAAGACCTCACGGTGACTGTTACTTCGGGGGTGGATATGATGTCTTAAAGAGGTGAGTGAGTTAAATGTGTGATTATATAAGAGTTTTAATAGTAAAAATAGTCTCTTTTGTAATCTACGGAACCATAAAGGATCAAGGCCCGTAAGCCGGCAACGTTCTTGGCAAGACAAATGTCGGTGTTCCGGGGTTAAAACTCTCTTGGTAAAAAATTGTTGAACGAATTCTATTTTCTTCCACTCAGCAGCACGCATAAGGCTAAGTAAATACGAACAGTATTCCAGATCAGGTCTAACGTACATGTTGAAAAGGCGCATTTTAATGTTCCTAGTTTTAAAGTTTCGGAAAATAAACCCGGTCGTTCTTCGTGCTTTGGAGATTATCAAGGCACAGTGCTCTGAGTGATTGAGGCTCTTGGAGTATGATACACCCAGATGCTTAATAACCACAGGCACATTTGTGGCGTGACCTTCAATACTTAGTTGAGGTTGGTGGTCGTCGCCAACCACCATGAGTGAGCACTTATGCCAAGAAAGAGAAAGGCGCCATGTGCAGCATCACTGGGCGAAAGTCTGTAGATCGCTCTTTAGGAGTTCAAGCACGATGTCATGATCTGCCTTCTTATATCGATATGCAACTTTAAAATCATCGGCATACATAAGATAAGATAGGATAATTTTTTATTAAAGACCCATCGGGGTCCCATCAAAGCAAGTTAAAATAAATTTGCATGCGAGTTTTAGACGAGGTAGGCCGAATCTTTACAAAATGCAATTCATTGTTTCTGAAATAGTGGTCCATTGAGAAACATGATGATGGAGGGGTGCAAAAAAACTCCATGCAAAAAGTTAAAAATGATTGGATTAATTTTACAGGAGAAAAAAACCCCTCAATAAAAATAATGACAGAAAAAAGCGAGCAGGAATGGCCTGTAGGTAGCGGTATATAACGGAATGTTGTCGGTCATCGTCAGGGTAGCAATAAATCTCAGCCTTGAGGGGTACGTTTGCGGGTCAGACAGGACTGGCTTGCATGTGGCATTGTATAGGGATTCACAGTTGAGATCGTCTGGGCCGGGTTGATACGCCGAATGAGACTATTCGCGTCAAAGAGGCCAAACGAGCGGAACCCAGATGTGATCGGCCACAGCACGCTTCGCGCTTAGCCGAGCAGTGGGGAAGGGAGGTACGACCGAACTACTAGTAGACGGTGAATACTGAGGGTTCCGCCGTGAGCGTCGACAGACCGCATGAGGTCGGAATGCGGAAGATGACATCAAAAACCGCGAAAATTGTCGCTATGGGGGAGGAGTGATAGCAGTGGATTTAGAAACCAATTCAAAACAGGGGTTTCTTATGATATAATTAAGAGTTACCACTTACCATTCTGAAATAGATCGGGTACATCATTAACGAAAGGGCAAAATAAAAGCGGGACGAGTGCACTGCCCTGAATGACTCCACTCCTCTCACGTGGGGGTTTGGAGATAGAATTGGACATCTAAACTCGTTGTGTACGAGTGCCCAGGTATGAGGATATAAAATTTAAAAGTTTGCCACCTATTCCGCATGAGGAAAGTTTCAAGAGAAGAAGAATATGGTCAACACGATCAAAAGCTTCAGTGAAATCGAAATATACTGTGTAAAGTGCAAAACCATTGTCCCTAGATTGGAGGACATAGTCAAAGAAAGAGAGCTGACAGGCGTCACAAGACCGAGTTTTGAGGAATCTATGCTGAGCAGTATTCAGTAGGTTATTCTCAACAGAGTGACACATCATCTTATCTCTGATCAATGTATCTAACATCTTCGAAACTGCGGGACGAGTGTTTATTGGCCGAAATGCATCGAATGACCTAGATTGCCCGTGCTTGGGAATGAGCAAAATGTGTGATTCCTTCCACAAGGTAGGATAAGTTTTACTTTTAAGAGCGAGATTACATAACTTGCATAAGAGGAATGGAAAAATCGTATTTGCATCGGCTTTTAAAATGCTTACTGGGACAGCATCAGGTCCACGACTATGAAACTGACGAAAATGCCAAATGGCAACAGTCACATCCCACAGAGTGAAATTTATAGTTTCGAGAACTGTCCCTGTCAATACCTGGATGATGGGAGGCGGAATGGTCGAGTTTTGGACAGGAAAGCATTGAAGCTATCAGGGGTTAACTTGGCATCAGCCATAGGATTCCCAAGAGCGTTTCGATCCCAATATTTTTGGGTGACAGCAGAAGTAACCATCAGGGTGACAAGACAGGAGGTACGCACTGTGATCGATCACAGTCCGCTAAAAGTCGAAGCGATGAGGGGACAAATATCGTTACTACCTGACCATTGACGCGCAGCAGACAGCTCGAAAAAATGATGGAGTAGGTATTGCATATTGTTTACATGACCACAGTTTTGGGTTTCCCGCTATCGGATCCTCTTCTGTCAAACGGGCAATGGTATTAATAACTCTAATGGATGTCAAATACGAAGAGGAAGCCTATGTGATACGTTTTTATCTTGGACGGAGAAGGAGATACGAGGCCTAAAAGCGGAATGGAAGAATCGATGAAAATTCCTCGCGATTCACAAAAAAAGAGAGTCAGCGTTGTCACAACCTCGGAAAAAAATAGAAAAACGTGTAAATATGAATTCCAATTGTGTCGGCTCCTGAGAAAGAAGACTGATCGTTTACGCAGCCATTTATAACCCAGAACCAGTCTCTTGTGTGTGAAATGGACGACCGAAAGGGATCTCGGAAAACGAATAAACGTCCCAGAGCGTACCAGAAGGACAAAGTAGGCCAGAGTGTCAGTATGCAAGAGCATAGTCTATACAAAATGCATGCAAATGCCAAACTGCCGAAGGAGGTATTGCATGACAAAGAAGCCTCGGTAGGCAAGGAACCCTGCGGTAGCTGTGCCATGACAACTGTCAATGAGTCAAACGATAAGGACAACGTAAATGGGCGTTATATAGACTTTTTTATAAAAATAAACGCCAAGGTCCTCTATATGATCTCACTTAGTGCATTGTCATGAAGTTTATGCCTTATTTTCCGGCGGATATCACAAATAATAAAAGAAATTACCATACGGAATTACTCTAGCAATGCTCCAAGTCTCTTTTAAAAGACAACGAGAACATCACCGTCTTGAAAGCCTCCGGGGCAGGCAAATTAAGGATTCAAGGGATGATTCCAGTCAACAGGAATCGTTAAGGATTGTTCTTCAAAATTAGGAACAAGTGCTGCTATTGTTGAACAGGAAACCAACACCGAAACTTTTTCAAGTACTTTTAGCGGGATTTCTCACCGACCGAGCTGGAGAAATGGAGAGAACTCAAAGCTAAATTACTTAGAAGGTCGACTTCTGGTGAGAAGAATCTAAGAATATTGAACGGGTAAGTCGTGAATTTTCCAAGCTCATTTCTTTTGAGGCAGCTAATAATACCGAGTATGATGGACTGCTTAACTATAAAAACGCTCTTACATGCCGAATCAGCCGGCTAAAATGATGATCAGCAAATTATCGCCCTATTTGATCAAACAGATGTAGATTCGAAACGAGACGGTGGGCTGGATAATCCACACGAAATATCCAGCAGACTCCACCGAAAAGTCGTTCGAAAATCTATACGCGCAAAATTCCGCTTTCTTTATACAAGTGCTTAGAGTTTATTTCAGAAGCTGGGTGATTTGAAGGCATGGATGTCAAATACGTAGCCGGATGTCCTGTCGATCACAGAGACTTGGTTACAGGCTAAAGGACTGGGTGCCGAAGTTTTCCAACTGTTTATACAAACTTTTTCTCCGAGACGGGCCGCATAAAAAGGAGAAGTGCCATCGACCTACGTCAAAAGAGAAATCATTGCGTCAAGGCAGAAAAAATGATTATTCCCGTAAATGTTTAGTAGTGTAGTTAAAACTGAAGATGCGTGGGCCACCTCCAGAGAAACCTTCCAAATGATATAAAATCACCAGATAATTTGCATACTTTTAGGAAAAGGCTGCGCCTTCATCTGAATACTGACTCGATTAGATTTTTATTTTCCTCGTCCTATGATCACTTTCTCTGCGACATTGAGAAAGGGCCATCAAGAATTTAGGACGCCGCCGCCAAATTGCCGCATCTGATCACATCTCTTTCTCTCCTTATGATTTCCCCTTCTAGGATCTCTCATCAGGACTTTCGACTTTTCCGATTTCTCAGTCCATATATTGTGTTCTTCACAGAGCGCAGTATCCTTCTGTTCAGTCCCCTCAAAGGAGTGGCGTGGCTAGGTTGACGTGCGCGCACTAAACCACCCCCGTTTCCCTGATCGCCGACCCTCATCGGGAACCCATGCTGGCCACTACGATTTCGAACTCTCATACCCAATCGATAATTTTCACGTTTCTTAATGTCAACTCTTCATTCCGACCCTACGTGATCTGTTGACGATCACGACGGAGTCCTCTGTTTTCGCCGTTCGCTAGTAGTTTGATCCGTCAGCGAAGAGGTTTCAGCATCGCATTCTCCCCTCTACGCCTCGATGACCGCCCAGATATTAATGTCACCAACGCGGATGGACTGTAAGCAGACTGTGACCGATCGCATCTAGGTTCCTCTTGTCTTCCCTCTTCCAGTGGATAGCCTTATCCTGTTTAGGAATTCTGCACTGACGATTTCCATTTTGAATCCCTTACAGAATACCATATGTAGGCCAGGCCTGTTTGACCCGCATATTTACCCCTTCCTAAGCCACAGTTTTTCTTCCTTAAAAGCCAATCAAGTCGCACTCATTTTGTCCTTTTCAAAAGAAGGAGTTTTTTCATTCCTCGGTGACCTATTTTTAATATACGACTGCTTATTCTATAAGCATGAACTGGATCCTGTCCAGAGTCTGTCTACTCGTTCTAGAATTCATTTGAAAATTTGTGACAAGGGGGATTATATACACATCCTACTAAGGCTTTTCTATTTTGCGGAGGGATTGCCGAAGCGAAGCAGATATTTTCAAAGAAGGAAAAAGTCTTTAGGTCATTAGGCGAATGTGCATGTGGGGCTCTGATGTAAAGAAGGATCCCATTACCGCGTTTTCAACACAGTCCTGTCGGTATAAGCCGAGACTATCTATAGCGAGCACCGAGTCGGAAATTAGAGAGTGAGCACAGAATTCTGTTGTACACAAAACATCTCAGTCAAACTCAGAGGCCACAGTCCTTAGTTGTGCTATCTTTTACACGACGGATCCTGTGCTGAGCGAAACTATTCTGAGCGTATTCCTGAGACGCAGGTTTTGCGCACTATTGCTTATAAAAGAGGAAGAGTTGGTGGTGGAAATTAAGCTGTAGGCTGGAAGCAAAAGATGGAAAACAAAGTTGCTGTGGTCTGAAATTTGTGGATATATTACCACTGACCGAATAGGCAGTATTGTATGGAAACATATTTGGGCAGAACCTATGAAGACGAATGCTATTTCGTGGGGTCGAAAAAATAGAGGGCATAAAGTAGGATTTTGAGAATGTTGAGCATAATATGAGGGGTAATTTGTGCTAGAAAATAGACTGGATGCTTTCGAGAAGCTGTTTGCCTTATGAGTAGGCTTTATTATTGGGGTGTCAGGTTAGCTGTGGGATTGGAAAAATTATCAGCGACATTGTATACGTGCATTTTACAGGCTGGTAGGTTAGTGGGCATCCAAGTTGTGTTATCTTGTTTAAATTGAGGACTCGGGATAGGACTAAGTGAAGATCTCCCTGGGCTATTATTTCGCTTATTTGCTCTTACCGCTAGGTGAGACTGAAGTGGCCTGGCGCGGGGACAGTACCAATTTGACCCAGTTTTATTAACAAAGTATTATTCTGAGTCCTGGAGATCGACTGCCACTCTATGGTCAGTCCATCTTAACTCTTAAGATCAACCGGACTGATTAAATTGGGTGCAGCATTCGAGCAATTATCGCTTTTTGAAGGTGTTTTAAGGTGGCAGGTTTCAACTGAATCAGTGATAATATGCTCAGGTGAACAGCTAGATGGAACTAGGATCCTGCTCGACAAAACACCGTCAGGACAGTGCTAAAAATTCGCCTCAAGTGAGATTCGAACCCAGGTCCAGTGGTAATGTGACCAGCGAGATGACCGCTAGACTATCCGCGCACGGCCAGCAGACTGAAATAAATAAAGGAGTAAACATTATTCGTAGTACAAACGACACAAAGTATGAAGGAAAGTCTATTGAGAAGGCCTTGCCACCTAGGATTAGCGCTCGCTCTCTTTATATTTGCAACCAGGGGCCCGCAAAGCGCGCTAAAAGCGTTATCACAGCAAAACCTGTTAGTTACGAGGACGAACCGTGCACTGGATGCTCCTTTATTCTGCTGAAAGTCCAGAAACTCGAAAAAGAGCTGACTGCTTTAAGGGCACTTGTGCAAGCGAACGATAGTGTGCAAAACGCGGTGAATAGCGCTAAAGTTAGCAAGAAAAAGGGAAAAAGCAAAACTCTAGAACAGCCAAAGAACAAAGCTTGTGGAAAACCTATGTGCAAGGGCGCCGATACCCAGGACGATGGGAAAATAGCAACGGAGTCTCATGTTTCTAGGGAAGACAACCCAAACGAACCATCAACTTCTCTCAGCCATTCCGCGTGTTCAATAGGACCCTCAGTTGGAAGTGAGGAAACAAGCTCATGGCAAGATGGAAAGGGTAAGCGCCACAACGGGAGTATAGAACCCCAGGCGACTTCAGTGGATCTTCTGAGACCTTCAGCTGACAAGGCCGCCGGAAACAGAACAAATAAACCCCTTGATCGTCAGCACTGCGTAGTCGTCCAGGGCCTATCGGAGTCGAATGCTCCTACCCCGAAGGAGAGAATCTCCGCTGACCTTAATATGCTTCAACACCTACTGAAAAAAATGCTTAATTCAAATGAAAAGATAACCATTCGCGCAGCCTTCAGGATCGGAAAGAAGGTGAGCGAACAATGGGAAACTGTGCGGCCACGACCTCTGAAAAGTGTTTTGAACAGTAAAGAGGAAGCTAGCTTACTTCTGTCCAGGAAAAGCAGCTTCCGAAACTCTCACAAGGAAGTTTTTTTCAGCCGGACTATTCTCCAGCGGAACGTCTGAAACGCCGCGAATTGGTAACGGAGCTGAAGAGGAGACTTGCAGCGGGAGAGAACAACTTGGCCATTTTCAGGTGACGAGTAATACAGAGGAACGCGATGTTGTTTTGGAACCAGTCAGTCATCATGATGGCGGCAGCAACATAATATTGGCAAACCCGAGACAAACCGAACGAAGCACTGTCGAATGTTGCAAACTAAAATTCTTTTACACCAATGCTCAGAGTCTGTTTTCCAAGCTTGACGAACTGAGAATACAGGTAGCCGATACTCTTCCCGATGTTATAGCAATAACAGAAACGTGGCTGTCAGAGGACGTTGGTGATTGCGAAATAGCATTAACAGGATACCATTTGTTTAGGAGAGACAGGAGAGGCCGCCGGGGTGGAGGAGTTGCCATGTATGTCAAGAGCAACTTAGCAGTGTGTGAGAAGACCGACAAGATTTCTAACGACACAGAGGCAATTTGGCTGACTATAAAGGCGCGGGGATCTCAGTCCCTCGAAATCGTAACTATCTACCGGCCCCCTCAGGCGGATCCCGACCCAGATACTTGTCTACTTGAAAGCATAAAAGAGATCGCCAGCCGACCAGACGTTGTTCTCATGGGGGATTTTAATGCACCCTGCATTCAATGGAGCGATATGCATGCGAAGTGCTCGATGAATACCTTCGATTACCATCTACTAAAGACAACCCTCGAAGCTCTACTCACGCAACGTGTCCTGTTTCCAACTAGAGCTCGGGGAGGGCAACAGGCCAGTTGTCTGGACCTCGTTTTAACCAAAGATCCTGACAGTATAGACGCGGTGTACTACCTACCCTCGCTCGGTCGAAGTGATCATGTAGTGCTTTTATGTGAGTACTTGCTGTATTCTGAACCGTGTACAAAAGACAATACGAGGCCAAATATATGGAAAGGGGACTTTCGCCAAATGAGAGCTGAGGCATCACAAATAGACTGAGATGTTCTCTTCTCCGGAAACGTTAACGAGGACTGGAATTTATTCAAGGATCTTTTACTGCATCTAATGAAGAACCACTGTCCCTTATCAAAGCCTAGGATATCCAACCGCCCTTTGTGGCTAACACGAGAAATCAAAAAGGAGATCAACAAGAAAGGAAGGTTATGGAAGAAATTTCGCAAGAACAGCAACAATGCAGCTTTTACAGAATACAAAATTCAAAGAAATAAAGTGAATAGCCTGATTTTCAGGAGGCGATGGGATTTTGAGAGTAATTTGCTCCACCGAGCCGTTAAAAATCCGAAATTGCTCTACAGCTATTTGCGGAAAAGCACACGTAACAGGAATCCCATTCCTGTTATGAGGGGTGATGACGGCTTGGAGATATCGGACAGTACAAATAAGGCTGAGCACTTTTCTCAATTTTTCCGATCCGTTTTCACAGGAGAAGCAGACTTTACCCCATCTAATTCTGAAAACATGAGAGATCCCACTATCGAAAATATTGTGGTTCGAGAAGAAGCGATTTTTGAAGAACTGAAGAGCTTGACGGAATGTAAATCTCCCGGTCCGGACGAGATCCCAGCAAAGCTGCTCTTTGAGCTTGCCCAACAGCTGGCCAAGCCACTATCCTTTCTGTGCCAGAAATCGTTTGATGCTGGAATTCTTCCCACAGGCTGGAAGACGGCCCACATTACACCCCTTTACAAAAACGGTAGTCGTGCTCTGGCGACAAACTACAGACCAGTCAGTCTGGCATCAATCTGCTGCAAAGTGATGGAGAAAACCATCAAAAAGGAGTTGATGACTTACTTGGAAACCCACAACCTCTTATCCAATGCACAATATGGTTTTCGTAGGGGAAGATCATGTGTTACGAAATTGCTATACACAATGCAAAGTTGGACACGAGCACTGGACGCAAAACTTACCGTGCATGTTGCCTATATTGATTTTCGGAAGGCGTTTGACAGTGTTCCGCACCAGCGTCTCCTACACAAGTTGAGAATTATGGGCATCGGTGGCAAACTTCTCAAATGGATCGAAAATTTCCTTGTCGGCCGCTCCCAAATTGTCTGCGTAGAACAACAGCAATCAAGGTGCACATTTATAGAGAGTGGGGTCCCACAAGGCTCGGTCCTTGGACCAACTCTCTTTCTCTTGTTCATCAATGATTGCGTAGATGGGTTGGACTGTGATTGTGCCATGTTTGCGGACGACATGAAAATCTGGAAAGTCATCCACAATGCTGCCGATGAGACCAACTTCCAAGAAAATCTTTGTCGATTGGACGAGTGGTCCCGCAGATGGCTCTTGTCTTTCAATTTGACCAAATGTACCATACTGCGCCTCGGAAATCAGACCCCTAGTACGCGGCAATACCATCTGAACGGAATACCACTCCGAGAAGCAGAAACGCAGAGAGATCTCGGAGTTTTGGTTGCAGACATACTAAAGCCTTCGGCACAATGCTGTAAGGCGGCCAAGGCCGCAACCTCAATGCTATATGCCATCAAGCGGGCATTTGTAGTTTTCGATGAAGACTGCTTCACCAAAGTCTTCGGCACGTTTATAAGGCCCCATGTCAAATATGCAATTCAGGCCTGGAGACCGTGGACGCATCAGGATTACGATCTGCTCGAAAGGGTGCAGAGGCGAGCCACAAAATTAGTAAGAGGTTAAAGTGCACTGCCCTACAAGATCCGCTAAACTAACCTTAATCTCTATCCTCTGAGTTATAGGCAGTTGCGCGGAGACATGATACAAACTTTCCGTATTGTGCGCGGCTTGGATTGTGCCCTTCGGTGCGATGACTTTTTCCAACTCGCCACTACAACTCACCTACGGGGACATCCCTTCAAGCTACGTGTGCCACAGGGTAGACTGAATGTGAGAAAATATTTCTTCTCCAACCGTGTCGTGGAACCGTGGAATAACCTGCCCGAGACAGTTGTTATGTCTCAGTCTGTGGAGACATTTAAATGTCGCCTTGACAGATATATGCTGCAGCAACAAGCGGACCATGTGCCTTTTTAGCCATGTGACAAGTGACATATGTGAATCAATGTATGCATTCACTTAATGCTGTAATTTCTTCACATTTTTGCTTGTTTATCGATTTTTTATGCACAAATAGGGAGTTCAAAGGCGTAAGCCTATTTCCTTCAAATACACTGACTGACTGACTGACTTTCTGAATTCTCTACCACGACCAGCCTTCGAGGTCCCTTGCTAAAACTGCGCGCTCAGCAGGCAGGCCTGGATTTGCGGAGGTTCTCCTTCTCTGTCCAAGTGTTCAAACTGTGGAATGTCCTCCCTGCAGATGTTGTGATGTCGCCGTCGATTCAAAGTTTTAAAAAGGACCTTGACGTGTTTATGTTCCAAGATGATCATAAGCTATGGGAGATCGAGCTCAATACTATGTTTTTTGACAATTTAATTAATAGGACGCTCTGCTTTATTTTATTATAGATACCCGCTACCGACATGGACGGATTACCAAATATGTCCCTTGAGGAAACATGACAGTTTGTACATATCATATTTTTATCTATATCGATCAATAAATTTTCGTTAACCTATAAATTGCGTTCAAGTGTGCTGATCGATATGGTTCGTTGGGGGTTCGCAATCACGCGTGAGGGTCCGCTAACGATCGTGGGAGATATTGGCTTTGGGAAGGGGAGCCGGAATGAAACATGACATATTTGGCGATATGGGGTTGGCTAGAAGGCAACAAGGGATAAAATAGGACAGACACCGGGGAAA
Source organism: Spirometra erinaceieuropaei (assembly GCA_902702965.1). Classification (NCBI taxonomy): domain Eukaryota; kingdom Metazoa; phylum Platyhelminthes; class Cestoda; order Diphyllobothriidea; family Diphyllobothriidae; genus Spirometra; species Spirometra erinaceieuropaei. The sequence goes on along the minus strand of CACRXP010000445.1, from coordinate 159,396 downwards.
TTCTGTCTAGGAAAAGGGTGATCAGGATTAAAACGCGAGTACTTAGATGTTAAGGGATCCGTATTACCGTCAGACAGTCTAATATGGCCACGGGTGGGGGCAAAAAACGACAACTGTAAGGCGTCCCCCTGCGCATTTTTTTCGATGAGGGGGCCAGAGAGGGCCACATCGGGGATTTGCCCCGCCATAGCCCCCTCTCCAGCCCCCTCATAGCCTCCTCTGGCCCCGCCATAGCCCCCTCATGAGGCGGGGCCATGAGGGGGCCAGAGGGGGCTGGTGCTGGCAGGGTTACTCCTATTTTGTCCTATAAATATGGGCTTGTCTGAATTATTTCAGCCCAGATAATTTCTCTGTACACCGAACCCAGTTTTGTGTTGTAACTAGGGTACGCAATGGCTTGCGTCTATTTCCCTCGATAAACTGAACTGAACTCAAAATTCTTTCTTTACAGCAAAACTTGACGCGGTCATTTTAAGATAACAATGATGGCCTTTGGGGTTCGGGATTCGCAGTTTAGATGCTGTTTCTATCTTCATGTGCGAACTGGGACTGTTATACTTGGAATCCTTCATATTCTACTCCAGCTGATTGTCGTTTCAACCCTCCTCGTCGCGGCTCTCAAACAGGACATGGTTGCGTTGAACTCGCCATCAACTCCATTTCCCTGCCCACAGCGGAAACCGCGTACGTTACCTCTATTTTGTCCTTTCTTCGGACATTTGTTTGTGTTAGAAGCAATGTTTTTTTCAAATTTTTGTTAAAGGTTGTTTTCTTTGTTGATAAGCTTATTAAAACGCCGGGCAGGCCGTCTTGAAGAGACTGATTTGTCCATAAGTAGTTCTCCCATTGCTTATAAGATCTCCACGGACTTGCGTTACTCACTTATAACGGAGTACGCAGTAAGTGTGACCGTTGTGATTTTTTTCATGGTCTAGCTTGTTCCTTCCAACCCTGCCCGGTGGCTGTCTAAGTCATGAAGAGGTTTCCCTCCTAGCAAGCTGTGTCGAAGCGATACTGAGATGATGCTGATTTTCTATATTTGTATATCGGGCAGATATAGATTCTTCGAGATATCTCGCAAACGACGAAAGCGGGACGTGCTTATGTGCGAGTCCTTCATTTGACACAGTACTCACACTTACCTCTAGTCCCTCTCATTTTTTCTTCGTCATCCCTTCCCGTTCTCCCCGTCGTTCTTGCTTTCAACATCCGTCTTGTGAGTGCGCCATTTATGAAGAGCTACTAAGAAAATGGTTGATTTGGAAAACTTATATTGAGGAAGTTTAACAGGAAACATATACAAGACAAAATCGAAGATCATCCGTAGTCATTGTGTGGATAGAGGCTGGCTACCGGCCCGGGATTATTGTCTACAAGCCAATAGTTGGTGAAAAAATAAAATAAAAAAATCCAATAACCACTCAATTGTATTGTGGTTTGCTTTTATTGAACCCGTTGTACATAGATATCTATGTACATATGTCTGGTGACCTTTCGAGTCACATGGTAAAGACAGACTTGTGACCGGATAACTTTGCGCTGCTGTCAACATTCCACACGGCGAATACCTCTAAATATCGACAATGATGCAGATGCTGACGCACGTACCCTCTATGGTTTCGTGCAATTTAACCGGGACAGAATTTCGACTTCCGGCCTTTGAAGATAGTATGGAGGCTAATTTCGTCATCAAATTGCGCGAAAAAGTGCGCTTGTCGGAATCCTCAATCGTATGTTCTCTGAGGCATGTTGGTTAAGATGCCTTATGCAATAGGTGATGGACCGTTGTTTATGGTGCTGGTCCTTGTTCTATCAAAAACATACATCCCTTTCCACATGTTTCTTCGAAGCAAGGATGATGGAGTACTTTCAACTGATAATCAAACAATCAACTGCAGTGTTCTATTCACGTAATTTACTCTGGCCTTATAACGACTGCGGCCGTGCGCGATCGAGCCAGCCTTAGTATTATCGCTGTCAATGCTTATCCACGCCCACCGACCAGTCACAGCAGATCTGGATAGCTCAGTCGACCTTGCTGTTTTTTCCAAGAATAGACTTTTCTGCCACCTTCAAGTGTGTTGGACCAATAGGTTATTTTTCTGTCCGACCTACGCGCGTTAGTTCTTGGCTTTTCTATGTGAAACTGGCAGATGGATTCACAACTACTTGACGCCAAATATAAAAGGCACATTTTAGCTTAACAGTGACCTAAACTATCCAATTTAGTACATTCGCAGTTTAACCTAACCCATGTTTAGGTGTTTGTCGACGTTTAGTGCGCTTTCTTGTTTACGGCTCTGCTTTCACTAATCGCGACTGACCTTATGTTTTTGGATTTTTGAGTATTGTATAAAACTCTTACCTGTTTAAAGCTAGCACGGATACCCGGAACGTCCTTTACAATGCGATTCATGGAATACTTTCTTTGGTAACCGTCACCGCATACTAACTCATGTTATCCGTATTTTATTAGCGACGTGTAATTTTCTGTGCGTATTCGTACGTATTGCGTACGAATGTAGAATCGTCTTGCTGAAAGTTTTCAAGAAAGGTTAATTAATTAATTTTACTGCCTCATCCATCCTCTAGTATGGTCGGCGGCCTGAAAGTCCAAGTACTGTGCTCATTTTCCGCTTTTCACTTATGCCGATGTCGACGGTGCCAAAAATTTTCTAAGTTTCCGGAAAGTCCAGCTGATACTCCATTGTGGTTTGCAAATTCAACTAGTTTTCATCTATAAGTCTGTTTATAGTACAATTATTCCAGCTGATGTCCAGATATGCTCTCGAATTTCACTGGGATGGCTTAGGCGTATAGAGTTTTAAAAAATTTATCCACGAGGACCGCAGCAGGGGTGAAGAAGGAGAGAAAGGACACATCGGGCTTTTTGAAAGTAGATTCTCTTATAAGAGGAACATCTCTATTCGGGCTTAAAAGTCAGACAAATTCATACGAAACCCTTATGATATGCCTTACATTTTGTCGCTCCAAACACAGGGTTAACGAATGACGCACAGAAGGAAGCAAAACTTGTTTTCTAATATTTTGTACAGCTGCTTTTGGTACTTATCTGCCAGATTCCTCAGTGTTTAACCGGATTTTTACACAGACTTGTGGGAAGTTAATTTTCGGCCCAACGCTTGGTTTACTAAATAAAGATTGACAGTTTTGCTACCTCACCGTGGCAGGTTTTTGTAGTAACTGGCAGTATTTAGCTGTCTTTAAAGACAATGTCAACTGTGAACAAATACAGCCTCCGACGAGCTATAAAATGTTTTTTTATTCATGCATGGAGCATCAACACCAGAAGGCTGATTGCCAACAGTTCTAAAGAAAACTGTATTAGACCTTTCGATACTTGACTGCGTCTACTTGTTAGCACCATCATTATAACCCATTAAACCAACTGTACAGCATTTCACGACATCGCGGCCTGTGCTCTACAGTTGACAGCCATGTCTTCAGTAAACATTGTTCCGTTGATGCACGGTCCCCGAGCACCGGAAACTATCGAACTTAGCATCCTCTCCTTGTCAGATTTTAACACACTTGTCCACTATTACTCTTCCAGCAGGACCGCGATCTCAATCTACACAGGGGCTTTAGATGATAACACTGTGGACACGTCCACCGCCAAGCCGTTAGATTGCGTGACCGAGCCATCCCAGTCTGGAATCTTCCACTGCGTAGTCAGTAGGAGGCGTCCTCGGTCGGTAATGAAACATTACTCCCGAAATCCTCATTATCAGCCGAAGTATTTCTAAAAGTCACCAGCAACATGTAGGTGTCACATCTTCCAGGCGTAGAACAGGACTTTGTCCTCAGCTTATTACTCTCAAATCCTGATCTTCGACCGTGGTTGGAAGGAGGGGTGGAGGTTACAGCCCAACACGATGTGCGCAAATGGTGTGTGGCCTTTTACCTCCCCTTGACAATTGAATAGAAGTACTAGCCACCTGTACCTCGGCACCAAGAAGGATAGGAGGCATTTCCTGGGGCTTGTGTTTGCCGACCAGTACTTTGGTTTTCTCAACATTCAGCCTCAAGACAAGCTGTTAAAGGCAAATCGCGGTGCAAAACCGTCGAACAGCACCGCTTCTCGCCGGTGTTCCCATTTAGGCTGAATTTGAGATAACGGCTATACGATAAAGAGCAAGTTGTGCTTACGCGTAGTTTTGGAGCAAAGCAATGCCGTCAACATAGCCAAGGTCCGAGAGGACGTCTCACCCTTTCATGACCGAATAGTCTTAGGGTGTTCTTTGGCAGCATCTAATCTATCGCTTATGAGCACCAGCTCGTGCCTGAACAACTTGCTAACTGATCGTCTTGGGTAAGGACTAGGATAAATTAAACCTGCGTATTTTCTTCTGTGGTGGCGGTGGTAGTGGTGCTGTGAGCCTGAAAAAATCCTGGGAAAACTGAGTAGTTTCAGAAATATCTTAGTACTTTTGACCAGGACCTTCTTTGCATTCAGTAAACAAAAGGCTTCGTATTACTTGACCGGCACGCATGAAAAAGAGGCATTTATATGTCAGCAATATGGAATAGGTCCAGAGATAATGGTATCACAAATAAATCTCCCAAGGTACGTTGTTCTGACTGTTTGTGTGTAATCCTAGTTACCTGAAAAAGCGTGTTAGTTAACGAACCCCATTTATAGTAAACGACAGAAACACACCTGAAATCCGAAAATTTCTGATTCGGCCTCTTGAACTCTAACTACAGAAGCATGGGGTCCTAGCTTAAAAGTACAAGCCCGATACAGCTAACCTGACTGACTGGCTTGAAGTAATGGACGCTTTCAACGTGTACTCCATTTTCTAGCCAAAGACGTTAACGTAAGCCGTTTGCACATCTGTTTGATTTTTCCGTTAAACTAAATTATACTCCGTCGTCCTATTGAGCATGGTTCTGATAGCTATTCTTGCCCCTCATGGACGGAATAATGAATCGCTTTGGTGCTTTTTTTGCAAACTCTGAAAACAGCTTCACTCAGCGCTCCCCACGCCTAGCATCCTTCTTCGTCCACGATTTTATCGAATATTCTTCTTTAATAACCAAATTCGGTGGCAGTGGTGTGCCTGACCCGTTTTAAGTTGAGTTCCCTACATTCTACCCTGATACTTCTTACCGCCAATAATCACCCAACGAGCCTCGTTCAATATTTGTAAAGCCCAATGTTGTTTCGTTTTTCCGGCGCAATGGTTCGCACCAGACCTTCCATGGGCGTTACTGTTTTATCGATTAGACAATTCTTTCATGCGTAAGCGCACAGCGCTAGACTCTGTCCTCATTTTACCTCGAGGGCTAACATGACCATCTCGCTCTCTCTACTTTTTACAGCCTCGGACGTCTTGTACATGATGATGCACATAGTACCGGGCTTTACTATCTTCCACAAGTCACATTCTGATTCCACCGGCCGCTTGCGTGACGGCAAGATCAACAATGACGGTCTTCTCGACCCAGCAGGTCTAAAGTCCTCCTCAGGCCTATCGAGTTTGTTTAATCTTGTGGAAAGTGAACCCTCACCGTCTGCTCTGCCCAGCCAACCAGGGACGGCGACTGGGCCTCAGACGGGTGATGCGTCATCGAAGACCGTTTCCGCTGCGGTGGCTGCAGAAGATGATGCTTCGAAGATCGTGCCATTGAGCCCAGCTACGTCTGAAGAACAAGACCCAAGTTCGCAGCGCTGCTTAGATAGACACTCCAACCCGTATTTCTCTCTCTGTCTTGCACTGCTCTCTCTGGCATTCGGCTATCTGCTTGTCCATGGAGTCATCTCGCGCCAACCGGCCCACTTGTTGCCCTTTTTCTGCCTTCAAGTTTTTGACTTTGTGGTTGCCCTCATCTGCATGCTCGGCTACATGTCATCCGCCTCCAGCATCGGTCACTGGCTCAGAGACAAAATCAACAGCAATCCGGTAAGCACCTCACCTCTTAGCCTATACCGGTCACCTAGCTGATTAGGTCTGAATACGTCTGACTAACCAGTTAGTGGATTGCAGAAGCACCCCCCCCCTATCTAGATGTCGACTTGACACAATCATAGGTTTCAACATTTGATGGTAGCCTTAGAAGTACATGCCTTTTTCTATTTCCTTCCGCATTGTCGCCGCGGATAGAATGAAGGTAAGGTCTGCTGGCAATTGGTAGTGATCACGAACTTTTCCGGTGTGTTTGCTGCAGCCTGTAGCCCTCCGAATTGTGAGGACCTCAGCATTCTGCCTCATATATTTCCAATTCCCCGTGGTGTTTTCTGGGTGCGTCTAAGAATGTTAACTCATTAGTTTTCAGTCCGGACTATTCGGAGTTCAGAAACGATAGTTAACCACGTCGGAAGACTGACGCTACTTTAGTCTTCAACGCAGAAACTACGGCTTGCCGACCCAAGTTGTAAGTGTGTAAAAGGACAAGTTTCCGACAAGGATGATTCGTATAGTCACGTTGGAATAGCATTCACCGATCTAACCTGACCGTAGGGCGGAATACAGATATTTAGCTTTTCTTAGGCTCTCCAGTCTAAGCCTCTCACAGGTGACTGTCCAGAAGTGACTAGCCATTACTTAAGAGGCATTGCTCACAAAAAGAGGATACTGAAATGACTACTTATGACTTCCTTGTTATGTTAGTCCGGCCATATCCCAGCGCCAGGTCAAGAAAACCTGGAGTTTGGATTCCGGTCCGTTTGATCTCCTAGTCTGGCAGTTTAGTCCTGGGCAGAACGGACTCGCCAGCATTCTGTTCTGCCACCAAGCTGGGTCGGTGAGCACGACTTCCACGTGTCTTTGAATGCTTTCAGTCGCAACCAACCGCTTGAACCCGCGGTTTAACCTCTAGATCATTTGGTTCAGTGTTCAACGAAATCCAAACTCACTTACAACTTCCCGGCGTGGGTTTGGGCTGCCACTGCGTAGTTGCAGCATTTAACACTGAATTGGCCGTTCCTGCCTTCCTAGTGTTTGGCGACATTATTTCATCATTGTGGTAAGCTGTTTAAACTGTGGAGGGTGTGGCAGTGGCGGCGTATCTTGCGCTCGTTAATGATAACGTCCAGAATCCAACCCAAGAACTGCCCCTAAACTGAATAGGAAGGAAAGACTATTGGGTATCAGTTGGCCAATTCCTACGTACATG
>CACRXP010000445.1:99140-123290 GCA_902702965.1 Spirometra erinaceieuropaei | reverse complement strand
CTTGGTGACGTTATGTTTATCTGTGAACCATTGAACTCGGAATTAGTTTCTATAGCCGGACAGCTCAAGCTGATTTTGCATTAGATAATAACTAGATTCCTCAATTTGAATGTTCCCATTTATTTCACCCCATTCTTTTCACGGCACATAAATACACTGCGTCCCACTAAACCACGATACTTTCGTCAGAATAAAAAATCCAAAAACCGCTGCAAATACAGCGGCTACTGGCTTCATATTCGGCATACGATTTAATTTTTAATCAACGCATTGGGCCGTTTCAAACGAAACGAGCATGTATGGAATACCATAAAGTTTCCATGTGGGCCAAAAAGTGTAAAGAGTTATGTGTTATCACCGAATTATTTCAGAAAATATCACGTGGAACGAGTGCTATGGGGAAAATGAGGTAATTGGTCATCTGAGAAAAGCGATTCAAGGCTAACTGGACGGGACCAAAATTAAGCTACACTACTGACACCTCATAACCAGTACTATGTTTTGGGACTGCATGATATCATATTGGCATCACAGGTACTAGCTAAAACCTCAGACACGTTTTTCACCGACATTCTGTCAATGCATGACACAGCTCGAGAGGTTCGGCTCATCAGTGGGTTGACCAGCATTCCCCGTGTGCTTTCTGGTAGACACCCCAGTTTAAGTTGTTTTTTTTAAAATTTCCTCAGGAATTAACCGCTAACTTAGACCAAATCAGTTTAAACAGAGGTTTATTGACGCAGATCAAAATCTGATATGAAGATCTGCGCCGAGGTCTACCAGCAACAGTAGGATAACCGCGCAACATTCACCAAACATCCAAAAGGCAGCTTGTAGTATTTATTGGGGTTATCCCGTTGTGGCTGATGGACGTCGGTTAAAATGTTCATATCCAATTTCGGTCTGCGTCCACAGTCCTTTGTTTAAACTGACTTACTCCAGGTTAGCAGTAAATTTCTGAGAAAATTAGAAGGCAACAGCCTCACAACCAGTTGAAGACGCATTTATCTGCTGATTCAGACAATCGCTAGCTCGTCAGATCTTCTCAGGAGTTGTTATTCGTCAGAGCGTTTTGACGCATACGTTAGTGTACGGCGCACCATAAAATCGAAAATAAGTTTTTTCGGTTCTTACGCATATTCCTCGGTCTCCGGATACATTCACGGGCACGCACATAACTACGTCAGCAAATCGAATGTCGGTACCTTTGTATTGTTTAAATAGCCAGGAACAAAATCCAGGTCCTGATCCTAGGTTTTTGTTGATGGGCGTAAAGACTATCGTTTTTACAACCGGTAAACTCCTTTCACTTTGACATGTGTTTTCGTAGTCGTGATCTTGCTAGCACGAAGAAGAACTTTATGGGTTTGGGGTAAGATTAGACTAAGCTATCAAACAAGGGAATGTGTTCACAGGCGAGTAATCACGAGGACTAAAATAAACTGCTTAAAAAGTGCTCGACGTAAACTCGCTTACGATATCATCTCACTCCCAATATCGTCTGCTGATGGAGAAATGCATCTGAGCTGCTATTTCGATCGGAAAGTTTGAGATTCACAGGCATTGCTGAAAATGATTTCGAAAGTCCACTCCTAAAGAGATGTGGGAGTTAATAGTTCGAGGTTTTGGCCTATTTGACCAGGGCCGGGTTCTATTAACTTTAAACTACGGTCAAATAGGTTCCTAATTTCCAAATAATGAGGTGCAATGGTCCCAGAGCAGGGACATTGACAAATACAGGGGAGACCGGGGTGACCATTTCTGGCTTATTAGCCGTCGTCAGTCAGCCATAGTCGACTCCTCGTTAGGGTGAGCTGGTCTCACTTTAGGCACCGAGAAAGTGATGAGAGTCTTTGTAAACAACAGCCCCAGCTTGACGCAGCCGCGAGGGGTTCGAGTCCTTACTGGATGTCGCAGGGTTACCTATGTGTATTTTTATTATATATGCTCCCCAGTTTTCAATGTTGGGCTTTTTTATTGTTTCAGAAATTAATGTGAGAGCTTGAGGTAAATTATTCCAGGCAAGACTTTTTTGTGGTTCGATCCGAAAGATGATATGAATATATGAGCCCGAATCCGCTGACTTCAGCGGGATACTTGCATGATATTTATGAATGTTAATTTGACGATAGGATGACTGTCAGACAATACCGTGTTCGGCCATAATCGCAGCACAGGGACTAGGTACACGTCAGCGCATTAAGTTTTGACGAACTTGGATCGCAACACTGTCCTCTGGCCGTTATTATAACTCATTTGTCTTCACGACATCGTTCGAATTCAGAAGATTAGTTGGCGAGCACACGTGTTTTTTCAATAAATTCTCATCGGGCCAGTACATTTATATGGGAACGGGGTACAAGTAATACATGTGAGAGATAGGTGAAATAGATTACATTTTGTCTTTCCATGCAAGGGGGCGTGGGTACAGGAGGAGGAGGAGGAGGAGGAGGAGGAGGAGGAGGAATAAAAGACAGTGAGTTGGAGAGCCTTGAGGGCTAGGGGGAGGGGAGGAGGGCACGGAGGGGTGCCTGCCATCAACCGACTTTTGGCAACGGTAGACACAGAGCTTGTACCAGGTTCTCTTGTGCGCACAAGATCGGTTTTCGTAACTTGATGGTAGTCGCCTCTGCTGCTACTAACAGGCGCTGGCCCAGTGACTTAGGTTAGTTCGCTGGGGCTCTGGAAATCACACAGAAGGCTGCGCTGAGGTCCACACGATGCCCGGGATCAACGATGTGTGCGAGAATGACGTTGTTTATGCTTTTGTGCCCCAAAAAGGGGGCACACGCGGTAGATGCGCTGGACCAACACGGGGGCTACATCGGATTCTGGCAGGCGTTATCGGAATGCGCACCATAGCAAATGCCAAAATATCGGGGGGTGAAATGGCAGACCCAGTCGCCGGCGGACGTCGCGCACAATGGGGCCCGTGCCACCTCCCCATTTTTGTCGTTTGTTAACATCCTGGTCATTTTTTGTATGGAACAGGGGACGTGGAGTGGAGTGCCAAGGCACGGGCTCGACCGTGCCGTTCACCTGCGTCTTCCCCCCCCCCTCAGGTCTTCTTGAGTTTGTCTTGACTCCGGGCCCAGGTGGGGATGAGGAGAGAGTGTGGTAGATCCTGTGCAAGTCTACATCCACCATAAACTAATTCACGCGCAAGTCACACTGCCTGTTTCACCTTGCTGTGGAGTGCACGGTAGGCATCGTCGGATGCGACAGTCGAACTGTCTTTTATGCTTTTAATTTCGCTTTTTCGCAACTATGCCGGGAGGTGTTCCCGTGTTTGAATCGCTCAAAATGGGGATGAACTCAGTTCGAACATGGTAAAGACCTCAACGCTGGCCGGGAACAGTTTTCCGACGCTCCCGTAAGGACATTGGGGTAAGAAATTGGAAACTGCTCCATCCGCATCCTGTCTGACCTGAGACTCGTGCAAAACCAATTAAAACTGCTTTTCCGGCACCTGAAACTTCCTTACACTGCATAAAAACAAACTCTGACGAAAATGTAGGACTCCGTGAAACACACGTGACCCAAATTACCGTAAGATCCGTGCTGATCTCATCAGCGTAGAAGCTGAAAAAAGTGCCTGCACATCGCCTGGCTCGTAAAGTTGGTTTGTTGAAAGGCCGCATAGCGCTTCGCTCCTGCCTCCTCCGTGCGTCAATCGATGCTCTGCCTGCGCGAGTGTGCTAGGACGAGTCACGTGAATGTTAACAGCGCTAAGACAGAACGGAGCAGGCCGGATTATTATTGACACGATTGGCCCACACAAATATGAGCTTCGCGTACACGCTGCGCGTGTTGTTGTCGTCTACACATTCCTATTGGCCAAAGCATAATAAGTATTTCTGGGACAGACATGTGCCCACAACTGAAGTTCGAACCCCGATCATCGGCCCTACAAAACGACATTCAAATAACTACACTGGTGCGAGCATGCCTCTCTCTCTCCCCTACCAGGCAAATGGTTCTAGTTAGACCTTTTAATAGTGAAAGGTTAGCGTTTCCAAATTACCGGTCTAGTTTTGTCTAACTCTATGGTTGGAACAAGAATTTTACTTGCCTGATGTTTTGTACTCACACTCAAATCCCTCATCAGAGACAAGTGTTACCATCTGCGGCAGACCTTGAAGATAGGATTAAGAGTGAAAGTGGGACATCAGACGAATAACATTTTTGTTCCAGCGATCGTGTCTCCTTCCTCTCCGCTGATTTTTAACTTTGAAAACTCATGAAGTCGACCAGTTATTAACCACGAGCCCTCCTACTTTTCACACGGACGCCTCAACCAATCGGACAATCTTATCTTCTCTTTATGTCATTTTTGGAACGCAAACTATCGCACTCGTTCAACGGGGCCTTATCAGATGGCAGTCGCATGAGTATGACCGGCACGAATGGTTAGATTGCCCACCGAACCCATTCCGGGTCGACGATTGGCTGCTAGCGATCCCGACAGACTAACAAGGAAGTGCACTTTTGCAGTCGACCAAGCATCGTGCGTCAGGACCGGCATCGGCTGCTGGGCGTCTAACCTTTTGCCACTGCTCTTCAATTTCTGGCCTGCTCAATACCTAGTGTGAATTCCGCGAAGTCTGTGGGAAAAGAAATTCCCCTTAAGGTGAACATTTTTGAATATATTGTGTAGTTGGGAACGAAACTATGCGAAGACAAGAACCTTTTGATGAAATTTTCGCACTGTGAATCGCGCTCCGAGGAGCAGCTGCCATTGGAGAAGAACTAATATCTTACTATTTGAGATCTCGGGGCCTTCCGGAAATGCTCCTCTACTGTGGACAGTATGTTGCAATGCGCCCTCCGCGCCTCCGGTCTTCTTGACATCGGGTCCATGTGGGGGAGGAGGGAGTGCGGTAGATGTTGTGCAAGTCTACTATCACTATAAAATGATTCAGGCGCAAGTCACCGTGTCTGTTGCACCTTGATGTGTAGCACACGGTGAATGTCGTCGAAATCGACGGCCGAACTGTCATATTGCAATGATAAGGACATCAGTGCAAGGCGAGAAGAGGAGAAATAGGAAACAATCTATGTCTAACTCAGTCGTCTTTGATTGACCAAGCAGTTCTGAATTGCCCGTTACTGTCCAGTTGTGGGAGTCCTTATGGCATGTCAACGTCTAAACCGACTAAGCAGTCTTGCATACTTGTTTCCTATCTCACCATCCTTCCCAGTCCGCCGAGAATGCACGGACGTTCACGTCTTCAGAGACTGGTGATGATCTGCACTCATGGATGACGGCCAAGGAAGTTTTGTCGACGGTGTCGCGTGTAGCCCCGGCTGCTCGTTGGTGCAACACTTACCTACTTACTTTATTTAGGCAGGTATGTTTTGGGTAACGTTAGCACAAGTAGGATAAGGGTTAGATTTACAGGATTTCGGGATTGCGGTAAGGGATTAGGATTTTAGGTTAGGATCAGTGTTACGGTTCGAGGGTTGGAATTAAGGGTTGGGACTAGGATTAGGGTTTAAAATTTGGTTTTAAGGGTTAAGATTATCTCACGAAGACGCGAATAAAAGGCTCTATGCTGACTACTAAGTCACGGATGCCAGTAATGCCATGAGTCGCGGGATTTACCATGGTCCTCTCACGAAGACACAGATAACGGAACTCGTGCCGACTACTAACTTGCATTTACTGTTTTTGTGGATGATTTTCTCTTTACTTTCCCCAGTGTTCATTTTTTATATGTTGGTCTTTTATATGTCCTGCCTCTGTTATCTTTTTATGATGTAATTTTCCATCCCTTGGCTGTTTGGCTGTCTAGATTGATTCTGGTTTGCCAGCTGTCCGTAATTAGGCTAATGAGCCAATTCCGTTTTTTCATATTTCCAAATATGCGCTTGAGTTTTCACCGGCTGTTGGCGTACTTAAACAAGATAATGGCGTAAATGCTATCTTTGACATACGTACGATTTGCTTGCTGAACTATGCCGGTTCCACCAAAACGGGCCACTGAAACACTTCGCTGCCTGCTAAGTTCGCCGAATCGAACCGAGAGACTGAGTATACTTTTTGTCAGTGATTGAGTTTCACTGCCACAACCAGCAATGACCTGAGGGTAGACAAGAAAGGTGAGTTATGTCGGGCGTGTTTCTCATGTGATACTATCGGGGATCTGAGCTTTACTGTCACAGCCAAGCTACCCAATTCATGAAAATTTAGGCATTTTGGTAGCCTGTAAGTTTAAAGGCTAAATTATCAACCGACTCGCCCTAGGTTTATAGTAAAAATCCTTCCAGGGGGAAAAGCCAGTTTCAGAACTTTTCTGAACTTGGCCTCCGGGTGAAATTACTATTTGCAGAGTTCATGATTCATGGGTGACCACAGGCTCAGAGTTCGAAACTGCATGCTCTTTTATGCACCGCAAATGCGCAGTTTGGTTTGTTCAACCATACTTAAAACAGCCCGAAGGTTCATGCCTTTATAAACGATTTCTAAATTACTTTCTTCTCACCATGACACTGCGACTCGCAATTGAATACCTAGACCGTCTACACAAGTCGAAGGGAAATTTTACTGATTATTCTGCCTACTAACAAAATTAAGGTAGACAGCTTTGTTCTCTGTTGGTTAAGGGACATGGTTGTTTCGTTGTGCCTTGGGGCTCGGTCTATAGACTTACAGGCAGTCACACAGTGACTAGTAGTATAGGCAGAAGGAAGTCGCCGGAAAAAAGACAAGGGAGACTGGCGTGAGCATTTCCTGGTTCACCCGTCGTGCGAGATTGAAGTTTTGCTGCCAGATATTAGAGAAACTGAAGGTGTCATTTCTGGTTTTTTTGGTCTTCATCAGCCAGTTATGTCAAAATCCCAAATCCCGACGCACCTGGCGTTTGCATTCAAATTCACTATGCGAATGTCACTCTCGTTTGATTGTGCATTCTTGATCTAATCTGACAGAGCGCGCACCTAGTAGCTCAAGGGGGTAGATTTGTCGAACCATTGCTCAACGGTAGCGCTCCTGACTCCAGCTCAGGAGGTTGTGTGTTCGAATCGCGTCGGGGTCACCGATTTCCGAAGTCGGGAGCAGATGTAAGAGTTCTCGAATCACAAGTCGGGATGAGAGAGTTATTAAACAAGCTTTTGCTGGCGCAAAAGAGCGCACCGACAGCTTCAAAAGCAGTTGCGGCCAGCTGTCTCCTCAGGCGAGTCTCAGTGAATGTTCACCGTCGAGATTCTTAGACCCGAGCGCGTGTGTGCGCCTGCAGTCAGTCAGCGGGGACCGCAGCGTTGACTGGCCGGCGCCAAGTCCCAGGCAGCTCCAGCAGCTACTTGACCGGGATCGTGAGGTGGACAGAAAGATCTGAGCAAGCGGTCAGGCTGGCGACCACCACGGAGCAGACTGCCACAGAGTATAAAACGGAAATGTTTACTAGATCAGAGGACCCGGGTCATGAGTTTGGGTGCACTAGCGTCTGTTGTAGGCTGATGACTGGCTGACTAGTAAACATGAACTGACCTGGTTTGTGTCCTAGATCACTTTTGCAAAGCAAAACGAATTGTCCCATTTCCGTCCATTAATCAGGATAGATCGATGAGCACCCAGTGGAGAGGGTAGCCAATCAAGGTCGATGATCCGTGCTAATTTGGGCGATCCGTTGATGGCTGCCTCACAGACTGCAAGTGTGCGTTAGAGAATGCTCTTGAAGTGTTCGATCTAGCACTCCAAAGTATGTGGTTTATCCGCCGACTGGGTGCCACTGTCCAAGCTGATCAGCGATGCAGTCTCTCTGGGTTGAGGGCCCTAGACCGCCTCCATGGCAGCGACGAGATTGCTTAGTGCACCACGGTTTGTTTACCCTTGAATGTTACCTCTCTCTGTTGCACTTGTCTTTGCCACCAGGAGAATGCGGCATTACTGACTTCGGTCTCGTTGTCGACGCCGACCGAGTGCAGCCGGTCTTTATCAGAGGAGAGACTCACATTTATTCTTCCTTGTCGTCAAACTAGCCTTGGTGCTGCCAAAGCGCGCGTCGGGGTTTTCAGAGCAGAGGGGCAAATACTGTCTCACTGATCACTGCACTGGTTTCAACGTTGTCTGCCTCTAACACTTAAATTCGTTCCGGCCTGATGCTCATTTTATTGCCAAAATCCAGTCTGCTTTCAACTTGCGTGGCTGACTGCGGATCAGGAAGTACGGTCTCATCTTCGAGGCAAAAAGTGGTGGTCTGACCAGCATTCTGTACTAAACATCTCATTTGCCACCAACACATCATACTGATCTTCCCTCCTAAAGAGGACGAAGTCTGACAGCTGCCAGCGACGCGACTTCCGAAAAGCGGGAGGAGGAGGTTTTCATTGCAACTTCCGAGTCCTTGACGGTCTAGCACTCCCTCCCAGGTATCGTGACTTACGTTTGCGAGAGTACTGAAGTCACGGAAGGTAGTCAATTTGTCCACCTTTAGTTCAGAAGATGGGTGCAGATCTTCGCAGAACCTGCTCTTTACATAGGCGTGATCTGTCTTTGTGAAGAGCAGATGTAGACACCAGTGACTGTGCCGAATCTTTCGCCGTGAAATAGAAGCTTAGTGATTATGAGACAATCACTGATTCCCTGCAGGAGGCAGTATAGTTGTCTTGCGATGTCGTTCTTGATAGCAAAAGCGACACCAGCGTCTCGTCCCCCTTCAAAGTTAAGTTCCAGAATAAGATGGATTCCGCACCTTTTTCTTCCAGTTGTCCTTGTTCGACAAACTGAGTCTCACTGAGAGCCGTAGCGTACACTTTGTATCGTGCCAGCTCTCCGGTGGTGAGAGCTGTCAGCCTTTCTGACCGGCTGCTCATCGGGTTGTCTAAAAATGAACGAATTCCGGCAGGTGAGGGCGGGGAGCAACAAGATGGGGACGACGGTTGTTGTTTCGTGCAATTTTTCGACGGCAGGCTTGATGTCCACAAGCCACGGAGGGATTGCTGCGTGTGACTGCGAATATTTTATAGTCCAAGGATAGTAAGCGCCGCTGCTTGATCATCCTAGGCGGCTGTCGAACTCTCAGTGACAGGTCATCAACTCGGCAAAGTTGGAAACAGACCAGGATTAGTTAAGCCACCTGTAGGATTGTATGCCGCTCTCGGTGAAGATATTTTGATTAAGGGAAAGAGGACTAGTGATGGTATTAGCGGGTTTGAGACACACGCCGGGCACCTTCATCCACTTTAGCCCGAGTTCAAGAAGGGCTACTGGAATACGGTCGTGTGGAACGCATTTTCTCGGATCCACTGATGAGGCTGGTAGCCAGGGAGGGACAATGTGGAGGTATCCGCCAGGTTTGTCGATACAATCGGTGGGAACTGCCATTGCACTATTTTGGAATGGCCTACTAAACGCGTCGCACAGTCCTGA
The DNA here is from genome assembly GCA_902702965.1 of Spirometra erinaceieuropaei. Taxonomy (NCBI): domain Eukaryota; kingdom Metazoa; phylum Platyhelminthes; class Cestoda; order Diphyllobothriidea; family Diphyllobothriidae; genus Spirometra; species Spirometra erinaceieuropaei. Next base: position 113,920 of record CACRXP010000445.1, on the reverse strand, counting down.
GCGACTGCAGCACTACAGCCTGCGTCCCTGTCCACTGCGCCCTTTGCACGTCCGACGAGACACTTCAGATCGCTGCAACAGAGGCCACGTTTACAACCTCACCGGGGAACACACCAATATCCACTACGTACACTTTCGCCTGGGGCGGATAAGCCACAAAATTATTAGTTTTGCACAGACTAATAAGTAAACCTTAAAAGCGGATCCGCAACATCAACTGTTTTTCTTTTGCTTGTTTTCAGTTCATTGTGTCTCGGTAACACCGGGCGCGAGGCAAAAGTACGAGTTGCTTTTACCTCTATAATGCTAATCGCCCCGTCCCTGATGGTCCACTCCTGACGTCGTCGTATTGACCCAATGATCGTCATGAAAAAGCCTTGAACTGCGTCCCTCAAAGCATACCACTCCTCCCAATTTTTTAAAAATATCCAAAATTACCGATTATTAATATGCTGTTTGGACTGCAGGGAAGACAGCATCGGCATCCTCCTGGTCCAAATATAAGAGTAGCGACCTCTCTTGTGTCCAGTACCGGGAGCAGCTCATTGATTGAATCTCTACAAGCGGTGGTCGGCTCTTCATTCTGTATATTTTACGAACGGGTTCTCCCACATAGTCGGGCGACTTTCGGTGATTCCATTTCCTGTGGCTAGGAATGCGGAAGACGGTGATCATGTCTGCTGCAGACGTACTGACCAAGATCCTCCAGCTTGTGAACTGAATTCGCCCACCATGAAGAGCTTCTTCGTTCTTCAGCATAGGCACAATGAGAGAATGGTTCTCCCAGTAGACCAGTCGTCGTAAGCAACGAGATCCATCGCTGTCCCAAGATGTGGGCGCATCCGTGGCTTGTGTTCGAATTTAATTATAGATAAACAAACTTGCGCACCGTCTACCTCACCCTCTTTCCATGTCTACAGCATTCGAGCGGTAAAATGACCGAAAATGGGCGTTGGCACAGTGAACCACAAAGTTAAACGTTCCGTCTGGATTTGCCACACACAGCCTGGCTCATAACTTTACACGTACCATGCCCCATTCAGGAGTGTCTCGGACCTCACACGAGTATGAGTTACTAGAGAGGATGTTTTGAGAGGGCATAGTGGCAGTCTGACCCTAATCCCAGAGGAGGGCCGTGTTATTCTGTCAGCCAGCTGCCTCCCGAGTCACGACTGTTGGCGTACTGTGGTAGTCAAGAGCGTCATATTTAGCGTGGTGAGCATTGCCATTAGGAAGGCTGCTTCAGGATCGGTCACTGCTCTATCCTATCCCATGCACTAGCGATGGTTCGCCAAAACTTACGGGGAAACAAGAGGTTTCATAAACCGTTCTTTCTGCGTATCAGACAGCATTTAAGCACTACTTTTCAGCATAATAGTCATTTCAGAATCAAACCTAATAGAAACTATGGGGGTGGGGGCCATTTCATCTATTACAAAGAATCAGACTTTGTCGGATTTAGAGAGATCCGCAGCGGCTTACCAGTTTCTGGATACACATTCCAGATCCCCGGAGGTGTCACGACCACCAGTAGAAAGAAGAAGGCATTGCTCATGCATGTTTTAGTCGAATTCAAACATGAGTAATCTAAAGCGGGTAGTTAGCTGAAGCCCGTTATTTAAATGAGAAGCGTTCAGAGCAGGTCTTCAGCCTTTCCTGACATCAATACTCTGTTCATAGACAGTGAAGCTTGGACACCCAGACGGCTGCAGACTTCTACGGGTGTCTGCCAGCAGAAAACCGAGACGGTCTCAACTACCTGGACTCCCGGCGACTCAACTCCTACAGTCTAACTGCTCACCCGTCAATACAGAAATGGAAGTCGTCGGGCTGGTTTGGTTCTTTCTGGGCTGGCTGGGGCGATGATGATTGAATGCATCTAAGAAAAGAAGTGCGATGCTAGTCCTCACCTCCCGCCGCTGTTCCTGTCGGCCAAATAATTTCAAGATTTGAAAATCGTCTATGAAACACTACAAGCTACTCGTACTCCATGGCAAAGTTGGCTCACTGTCAAAGTTGACTTTTGAAATCTTTACAGGCCGTAACATGACAGGTGGTTGCCCAGTCACGGCATCAGTCCTGTATGACTTCCGACCGATTATTCTCGAACCCTATCTAGTTCGGTCCCAATGTCCAAGTCGTGTCGGACTGTCTGCAGCGAGGCTGACGAGCATGGCCTCACCTTCCAATGTCGCCCATTCGAGTTAAGGGTTTGAAGCACGGAATCCGATGAGAACCAGCTTACTAGCTAGTGTCTAATGAGCCCCTGACCTGCGCGGCTGACTACGTAGGACAACTACGGATTGATTGGCGATGTCAAAGTCCAGCTCGGGTTCTGTTACCTACTTTTTGTGGTACTGTTCGGTATTCAGTCTGGCGTCCGACAGGGTTGTATCCTGTCACCCATACTGTTCAACTACGCTGTTGACTGGATCCTCGGGAGGGCCCTACGCGACAGTGACGGCGTTGAATTTGTACCCGGACATCGACTGACTGATCCCGACTATGCCGATGATATCGCCTTACTTTTGGTGATCTACAGTCTATGGTGTCACGGATGAACGAGGTCGCTAAGTAAGTCGGTTTGTTCATAAACGCTGGGAAGACCAAAGTGTTCTCAAGTTGCATCCCTGACCAGGAGAAGGCACCCCTGGGGATTGATGGCTGTCAACTTGAAGAAGTGGACAGTTTTAAATACCTCGGGGCGCGGCTGCTGCCTAATGGACAGAGTAAGGACGACATTGTCTCCCGAATCGATGCTGCCCGCTGGGTTTTTTCAAGCCTTCGGAAATGCCTGTGGAACCGACGTGACCTCTCCATCGCCACTAAGATTCGCGTGTACCGTGCATCTGTCCGGCCTGTCCTTCTCTACGGTTGCGACTGCTGGGCTTTGCGCGTGGAGTATGAGCGAAAACTGGAGGTATTTGACCACCACTGCTTGAGGATCATCCTTCGAGTGAAGATAACCGACTTCGTCTCAAATGAGACAGTCCGCGCTCGCTGTGACAACATCGCAAGGATAACTCAGGCCATCCAAGAAAGACGACTGAGGTGGTTCGGGCATGTTCTTCGTCGTCCACCTCAGGAGCTCAGTGCTACTGCCCTCGATCCGGCACCGTTGCCCCATTGGAGGCGTCGAAGAGGGGGTCAGTTCAAAACCTGGCTCGACACTGTCCGTCAAGACATGGAGGTGGTTCTTGGACCTTCGGTATTCGGTCTCCGTCGTTGGCGAAGGGAATGGGTTGAGCTGTCTAGATCTGCTGCCGCGGACCGTCACGCGCGGATAGGTACAGTTCGGGACATCATCGAGGCCGGCTAGATCAGGCATGATCGCAGCCGTATCAAGTACAAGTTTTGTGGTACGCCAGAACACCCTAGCCCGCCTCTCAGTCTTACGTATACCATCGTTTCAACAGCAATTTAAAGTGGAGTCAGTTCAAGAGGCTAACGCACGCCCGAAAAGTCAGTCCTCCCTTGAAAAGGACTTCAACGCGGCTCCGACAGTGTCGCCAGACACCTTGAGGTGGCACTAAAGTCTCAAACTTTACGAGATCTCCACATAAGCGACATCGACGAAAGATTGGCATGTGAACGTTAGTGGTTACCACTTGACGTTTTCCGCTAAACATAACTGACTACTGTGCAAGCTCAGGAAATAAATCTCCGTCTGGATGGCCGAACAGTTCTCTGGATTGCCATACCATTGGTATTATAGTCCGAGTCTCTAAATCATTTCTACATACTAATTCTTGCAAGCAGACGATGTCAGTGACGTAAGCCGAGTTCAACACTGTCTAACAAGTACGTATTCACTCACACAACACAAAGGTTAAGGCAAACATGGACTCCTCTCGTTATCGATGGATGCTAATCCCCATAACTGATAGACATCCTGTTGGCGAAGTCCGGATACGTGCACTCCTGTGGATGCAGTAACACCAGTCATTCTGTATGGGTATTTTACACGCGTGGGCCTATAAAAACAACACAAGCAAGATAACAAGTGCCGTACAAGGTCAGGGCCAGGGAAATTGTCAGTAAGGGTGTAATTACGAAGCAAACCACTTCCTCTCCCCGATTGTAAGCAAAGATTGTGTTTAAAGATGACACGGGATTGTTACTTACTCGACCATCGCCCATCCAACTCGAACAGCACAGCCATTGTACGCTCCACGGCAGGCCACTTGTGAAGTTTCTGTGTATACTATGCAGACATCAGCTGTCATATGAAAGCTCCTATGGAACTAACTATAGTGGCTGGACAGTGTTTTTCGTGAAGACGAAAGTACACCCGGTGCGGCGGCAAAGTGTGTAGACAGAAACTCTAGGAAACTTCATCCAGCAGCCGCTGTGTACAATAATGAAGCCTTCCAGGAGGCCCGGCAAGCGTTATCCAACGATTATGCTAATGCTGAATACACATGACAGAAACTAGGTCAAGACGACCACATCTAGAAACAAGGTAGGGCCTGAAACCAACCAACGTAGTACGTCCATGCGCACGGGGAAGTTAGTTGCTGAAAATCCCCTGTCGCGTACTTTTTCTTTATCCCATACCTGCCGAACTGGGACAATTATCAGCTCGGTCATAAGTTTAACAAACAACTGCATTACCCCAGAGTTTTGTTAGCCAAACGGTCCTTTGGACGCACTAATCGAGCTTCCACAGAACTCGGACGATCCTTGTATCAGGTCGCATAAATAGCACAATACGGGAAAAGGACTTCATAATGCAGAGAGCAAGATCCGAAAAGCAGAACCTAACCTGTTGTCCTGACAGAACAGTCTTTTGGAGTTGACTGCTTTACTGAGTTTAGATGTCCAAATAAACGTGACAATAAAATCCTTGCAACCAAAAAAACCCGTCGACGGACGTCGACACGCGAGTTGGAAAAAAGAGGTAGAATCGAGTAAATAAAAGTGTTTGTGAAGAAATGATTTTTGAGTTAACTTGGCAAGTCAGACAACACATGCAGCAAAAACTGTGAAAGGCTCCACCAGAAAGAACGTTAAATTCGACAACCTGGGCGGCCTAGCTGACCTTACCGATTCTAAATACGTTCGCTCGGTATAATTAGGCAAAAGGCCGTTCTATGGAGAACTGAGGCATAAGGCAACGCAAGCTCATAAGAAATTTTTAATAAAAATGCAGGCTTTGTACAACAGCTCATGCCCATCTTCAACGTCGGAAGGCTGGAGCTGGCGGCGCACCCCGGGCACCACGCAATGGTCGAGCTCTTCCTCTAACTAAAAAGTACGAACGAGTTAACAACCAAAGAGTGATTTACCTCCGGCCCTGACGATAACGTTCTTGCCGCGTCCGGTGCCAAGACCACGTGCACCAAGAGGGCGTTTGAGCATTGGTGAGTTTTTAAGCATATCTGGCAAAATTAAAAACCTAAGGTCTCGTATCAATCGGCAGCTGATGCACAAACCTGATTTTGCTTCCCCGAATGTAAACATGCTGGAGGCTGGACGTCTTGCCGTCCCTGGCGGTCATTATAATATCTTGCATATGAACGTTCATATTGTCCTCAGCTTCGATCAGCTTTCCTCGGAATATCTCCCCATTTATTGTTTCCAACGTAATCACGTGCCCTTCAGCATCGTGCAAAACCTTGATGGGAACGCCGACCGACGTCATTGTGAAACGAAAATTCGAAGGCGCGCCCGCACTCCCACCTTCGAAGAACGAATAGAGTCGAATCTGAAAGTGTGTTTATTTAAACGTCAACATTTACATATCTTTCCCTCACTCATTTGTTCAGCCCAAAAGTATGAATTGGGATTAAATGGTGTTTTATTTGATAGTATGAGAGGGTTTGTGCGAACCCTCAGTACGACAGATGTTATAATCTGTTTGAATTCCACGCGATTGGCTGCGGTTACAAGGCTTAGGGTTATTTTTCACCTTGATAACGACGCTTTTAGTATAACATATGCAAACGACTGACTCGACTAGGGACAGTTTATGGTCAACTTTTTCACTAAGACGGAGGCTGGGTGGACAATTCGAACTACAGTCTGAACAGGCTCTTTAGGCTAATTTAAAAAAAACCATTGACGGCTTGCGTTCACAGCTTAAGACAATATTTGTTAATGGTAGATCTTTGGCCGTTACTCGCCCTAATTCACGGAACTGAACTGTTAGATGCGCATTCTAACGGCTACCTAATATTCGAGCAATTTTTAATTTTTTTTCCGGACTCAATTCCACAATTTTGTGCGCAGACTCAGAGATGGCATCGACGTCCTTTACCATATCCGCAATCGTATGTTCGACTTACTGGGACGCTTTTCTTCAGCTGTCTGGGGAGGTGAAATGCCCGAGCTGAGCAATTCACCTGATGATAGCACTGTAGGAAGAAAATGGTAGAATGCGGGGTAGCATACCGAACAAATCATGACTAAGTCTCTGCCCACCATCCAGGAAAGAAACAGGTGAAGGTGTACGAGGAGTATAAGCGCAAGCAGAAGTCCTGGAGAAAATAAGCAAAGACCAAAATATCAAATGGAACAGCACAGAACACCAAAGTATTTCAGGAAGATTCAGAGGAGGAGGAGGAGGAGGAGGAGGAGGAGGAGGAGGAAGAAGAAGAAGAAGAAGAAGAAGAAGAAGATCTAAACGAAAGATTCAAAAATGTTCTCAATGCATGGAAGAGCATGAAGAAGGTCGATCTGAAAAAGATGACATAAAATTCTGAAGAGCGATGTGAGTGGATACCTAACACGTGTCTGTTTAATTCCTTAGGACACTGGTGTGCGGTGTTTATGTCATCTGTCTGATTCACAAGCGCACAGGGACCTTATATAACCTGCACAGACACCGTAATAAATATCTTTTGAAGAAAAGCTCAGATTCTACATTTCCGGTCCTTTTTCTCTGCATGATGCATTTAGGATAGTGATAGAATGATAGTTTCCCAGCCGCTACCAAAATTTCATCTGAAGATGATAGCTGGGAATCGGTCCTGTCGATCTGGCGGTTGGTGTTTAAGAACTGACGCTTAAAAACGCACAAAAAGTTACGCAACATAAAAGCACTTACTTTAAAAGGTAGGATTGCGCGGAATGTGCTCTCAGGATCTCGTTTACCTCCAGTCCCTCTAAATAACGCTACACCACAGCTTTCGGTCTTGAGAAATTTTTCATTTAATGGAAAGTTCTTGACCAAAAAGTTATAGAGCGCATTTGGTTCCCAATGCAAAAGTTATGAATAAGTCTTCAGACAGCGTGTGTATTTTCTCATCATTTTCTGCGCAGAATCTCTAGCCCTCCCTTGGGGCAGTTTTAGATAGTTATTCCTCCTACGCTTGTGGACAGGGAGGAAATTGTTTTGGGGTCGAATTCCCGCCCCACTCCCGCCCCACCCCCACCCCCAATTAAGTGATCGTCAAACTGAATTCTGTTTTCCTTCCTATGTTTTTCTATTGGTATGTAGAGGATAACGGACAGAACCTTTGGAGACTCCTAATTTGGGGTAATTTGCATATTTTCGCGTTATACAGCATTGCAAACATTCAGAGTGTTTCCAAGACATAAGCCTACACAATTAAAAAGAAGTATTGACGTTTGCCGGTACTCAGTCACGGTGGAATTTATAGGGCTAGCTGTAAGTAATCATGTTGTGAAAGACGATCTGCGCCAAAAAATAAGCAGCGATGTTTTATTTTAAAAGGAAAGACGGTGTTGGTCATCACTGTCATACTTAGCAACGAGTTTCGTAGATTGATTATCTATGGGCGAGAAATTGTCCGAAAAACCGTTTACGTAAATTATTTGTGAGGAGGACCACATAGGTTATTTGCCAGTTATACCTCCGTTGCCGACGGCGTCCACACGTGCTCCGCAGGAAGGTAAGAGAAAGCACAGCGACTTGTGCTTGAATTAGTTTGTGGTGGTACTAGACTTGCAAATCATCTACCGCGCCCTCTCCTTCTCCCTTGCTTGGGTCCGGTGTCAAGAAATAGTCCAAAAGACAAGGTCGAGAAGACGCAGGTGGCTGACACTGCCGGATCTGTACTTAGGTTTGCCACCATACCCCCTGGTTCCCAACAAACACTTGACCGGAATTTTAGCCAACAACAAAAATGGATCAGAAGGCGAAGTTTGACACAAGTCACTGGGCAATCCCGCACACTGCCTGTATACCCAACAGCGGCACCAGCGCATCCACCGGCGGGGAACCATGTGCCATAAAACTTCCAGCGCACACCAGGCTGCGAGGGCCATGTTTTTCTGAATCATGGCATAACAGACGCACACAATCCTTAAGGCTCTGAAGGGTGAGTCGCAGCCCTACATTCAGTCTGGACCAACATCCTTCAAAGATGGGATGACCAGTCAGTCGTAGACTGAGAAGTACAACCCATAAAAAGCACACCCCTCACATGCATGAGACTGCCATAGGTAGTTTATGCTTGTAAATTCGAAACAGTCCTCCAGTCCTACGAACACCCATGACCGTAGATAATGCGAAGTGCCAAGATCAAACTATGCATTCACTGGCAGAATGTTTTTACCGACAAAGACAAGGGAGACTGGAATGGCCATGTCTGGCTTATTAGCCGTCGTCAGCCAGCCATACCCAAGCCCGAAGTGTGGAACACCCGAGCCTCGAACTCGCGACCTGTTGGTTTAGAAGTCCACGCCTCTAACCACTGAGTCACGAGCCCGTTGCCCTGTCGGTTTCGATCGGGAATATACAATGGTCATTTCAGTCTCCCTTGCCTTTGTCGGCAATAACATTCTTCTTATATATCATGCGCCGCTGCGCGGCTGCTGGTTGGGCTCGAGAAAGAGCCTTTAAGGCACATCGGAACGAGTGAGTTCCGTATGAACGATCGGCGAGCGCCCCCTAACATTATGCATTCATTGTTTGTATGATAACCCGAATGATCAAGTCATGATAACGCCTTAAGATACTTAATCATCTTCACTGCTCTGTGTTGCACCAGCTCAAGTAGGCCAATATCTTTCGTTATTCACTGCGTCCAGACAGCCATTGTGTGATGGTGATGGGTTCTCACGAAGACGTTGGAAATTTTTTTAAAGAGTTCAGTAGGAAATAACTTCAAGTCACCTCTAGTCCAACTTAAAGTACTAGTTGTCTTCTGGAACACCTACTTAGAATGTTCTGACGGAATCATTTTCGCGATTATCCCCAAAGCCTGCTTGTTGGTTGCTTCCACATCTCTAAGTCAGTGTTGTTAATTTAACTTGGGCTTTCTGCAGAGAATTTGTGACCGGCATTCAAGCGTACGACCTCCCATCTGTGCAAATAGAACCTTATAGCCTTCCTACGCGACTGAACATTCAGTTTAATTATGTTCAAGTTCAACATTTTGTGCCGTCAGCACAGCCGCCTTTACTCCATATTTCACATCATCGATGAACATGACTGTTTTGTAGTACAATGTTTTGGCGCATTCATTAACACACATCAGTAAGAGTAGTTGGCTTATAAGAGAACATCGTGGGATACCAATTTCAACCTCCATTCAGTCCGAGGTAGAAGTCGCAACTAGAACTCTCTGCACTCCTGATGACAGAAAACTCTTGGAATGGTATTACTGACAAAAACAAGTGAGAGCGCGATAGTGGTATTTGGAATATTAGGCGTCGTCAGCCAGCCATACCCAATCCTGAGGTGTTGAACACCTGGGGTCCGATCCCGCGACCTGTTGGTTAGAAGTCTAGTGTCCCTAAACACAAAGCCATGACTTCGTTGCCCTGTCGGTTGAGATCGGGAATATACAACGGTCGAGGGGCGGTCGCCGATGCTTTTTACGGAACTCATTACGTTTTGCCCTGGGGCTCTCACTCGAGCCCATCCAGCAGCCGCACACTGGTGCATGATATAGGCGGAAAAATCTCGATCCACTCCAACGTCCTGTCTTCAGTTCACATTTCCCAAATAGGTCAGTATATTTAAGGGAAATAGGCAATGTCTTTCAAAACCCTATGGAAAACTGTACATGCAATATCTAACTTTCAATAAGCACGCTACTAGAATGTTAACAGTAATGCAGACATTTAACAGCATATTGGCCCTGAAAATTCAGGACTGCAACTCGTAAACGCTCAATTATAGGTGATAACGGTAAAATGAACTGACAACCAGCCACATTGGCGGCAGGTCTATGCAAGACGTTGGTTTGGTATAACAGAGCTGTTCTGTCCAGATAAGCGGCATTTTTCAAGCAAACATACATCTTCTCTTTGCTTAAATGTCTCCATGGAATCTGCCATCATCACGTCCTCGGGAAGACTGTTCTAGGCACCGACAACTCGCCGTGAAAAGAGTATTTGCGAATGTCCAGGCAGCATCGGGATCCTCGAAGTTTAAGCTAGTTCCCACGCAGGTTTGTTGTTGTGGCCAAGGCGAATTAATTATCGAGATGCAAGGCGCAGCCCCGGTTCCTCAAAATCCGGTACACCTGTATGAGATCTCCTCTGATCTACCTGTACTCGAGAGGAAGTATATTAAGCTCATCAAGTCTGCAGTTTTAAGGTAAAGTTTTGAGGCCTTTCACGATTCTGGTTGTTCTCCTCTGAACTCTTTCCAGTAACTTATGGTCTTTGTTCAGCCACGGGAGTCACACTTGGATTACATATTCCAGATGCGAACGAATGAACGCCCATTATAGTTTTCCAAATAGTTCTTTGTATGTATCTGTGAAAGTTCGTTTTGTGACAAAGAGAACACCGGTTGCCCTTTTGGCCGCCATAACGCATTAAGAGAAAGGCATAAGAGTCGACAAAATGTTGATCCCAAGGTTCTTTTGTCCGGTCACATTTGAAAGGCACCTTCCGCCAAGCATACATTGGCGATCCTCCCCATTGGCTCTTCCATTTATTTTGAGTCGCAGTGTGACGCACTTCTCAAAGTTAAACTTTTGCAGCCAATTGTCGGACCATTCGCATGGGTGGTTCAGTCCCACTTGCAGGGTCCGTTCATCATTTCCCCGTTGATCGCTCATCATAACTTGATGTCATCGGCAAACCTGACTTCATTGCAGTCCAGTCCATTCACACAGTCGTTAACATAAGTTAAAAACATTACTGGTTCGAGTACATAGCCCTGGGGAACTCCACTCACAACTGGCCCTAGCGTTGATTTCGCACTACCAATGCACACAGACTGTGATCGGCCAGTCAGAAAGTCCTTTACCCAGTTTAATAGGTTTCCCCTTATCCCAGACTCTTGGACCTTGTAAAGTAACCGGTGCTGTGGAACAATATCAAAGGCTCTCTTGAAATCGATGTAAACGACATAGACCCTTGTTCCTTCGTCTAATGAGCAAGAACACTGCTCCACTGAATAAACCATATTAGTTAAGCAGGAATGATTTCGTTAAAAGCCGTGCTGGGAACTATCAAAGAAATTTTTTCTTCCAAGAACTGCATAATGATTTTATTGACTATTCTCTCCATAACTTTGCAACAAATGCACGTTAGACTCACCGGACGATGATTATTTGCACATGTTTTGGTTCTCCCCTGCGAATGGGGTACATATTCGCCACTTTCCAGTCAGGGGTGAAAATGCCTCCGTCAAAGGATAACTGCAAAATATGCAGTTCGACGCCAGCTCCTTCAGAACTTTTGCCGGAATTTGGTCTGGACCGGAGATTTACACTATTTAAGCGCTAGAAGTTGCTTCCTCACATCTTCTTCCGTGAATTCGATGTTTTCTGCTATTTTGTAGGTTGTTCTAAAAGCCAATCCAGCCTCGTCAAAGTCCGTTTAATCGATGAAAACAGATGCCAAAAACCGGCTAAGATGTTCTGCCTTAACACCATTTTGGATGATATCCTCATTTTTTTCTCCTTTCAACATTGAGACCATCTCATTATTCTTTAGCCTGCTGTTGATTTAACTGAAGAGTACTTTTGGCTTATCGACGGACCGTTGCATAACTCGCGCTTTATACTCCTCCCGCAACCTGCGGACAGTTGACCTCGCTTCGTTTCGCTTTCGATGAAACTGTGCATAAAGAGGTGGTTGTGATGTTTTTGCATACCTTCTCCATAGTTTATTCTTCCGGGTTGCCTCTTTCTTTCTAGTCCGCGCTATCCAGATAGGATGAATTTTCTTTTTGACTTTCTTTGTCGGACAGTTTCGATGCACGATGTCGGTTACAACTCCTTTGAGAGTGTTCCAATAAACATCTGAATGTCCGGTAAGAATATCATGCCAGTTCACTACCGATAATTCACTTCTCACGGCCGCAAAATCTTCTCAACAGAAATTTAGCCGGGGCTCAGTCGCATCGACTTGTTGGCAGCATAGGCGGTATTCCTAAAACAGCATGACATGGTCCCTCTTACCAAGCGGCGCTATGGACCTAAGTTCGCCCGGACTAATGGGGTCTTTTGTAAGGTCCAGACAATTTGCTCTTTGGTCCTCTCCGATCCTGGTTGGGAACGTGACATTCTGCACCAGATGGAGACTAACCGTTAGTTTCGAGGGTCTGGGATCAAAGGTATTTACTAATAAATTGTTCCAGCTGACCATCGGTGCGTTGAAGTCTTCGGTTATCAGTACCTCTTGGTTTTGTGACACCTCTTTAATTAATCCAAGCATCGCCTCGTAAACCCTAGCGGTCTGATTGGGAGGCCTGTTTATCGTTAGGAAATTCAGATTAGGTGCACCATGCATCCTTATTTTTAACTACAATGCTTTACGGTCGCGGGTGCAATCAGTTTTGTGTCCTGACGCGATGATTTCTATCTTGACGTACATAGATCACTGGTCCCCCTCTTTTTTCATGCAGTCTGTCTCGGCGAAAAAGTTGGTATTCATTGAGTGCATTTTCTCTGTGATAGAAACGGCATCCGGCTACGTATATGATATCTACACTTTCAGCTCATATAGCTTCTGGAACAAACTCTCAGCACTTGCATAACGAAAGCGGAACTTAGCCCAGGCAGATTCCCGAATGATTTTTGGGCCGAAGTCGTTAGATATTTCGTGTGAGTTTTCGGCTCCATCGTCCCCTTCCGGGTCATTTTACAGGCATCTTCAAAAAAGAGATACAGTACGGATCTAGCCGAAAGTGAAAAAACCCTCAAATAATAAATATAAGTGGCAGCACTTTGGGTACTTTGGGCAGCTCTGGAAAAAAACCTGCAAAAAGTACGTATAGTTAGCTATTGATGACGTTCCTGAAGCTAAAAGTAAAAAGTCTAATGGAGAGCCCCTGTCCGCTACATTTTTCACATCCTCACATGAGTGAAGAATACTCGTGAGACAGGAGTGTTCTCGCACAGTGCGTCATTTTCTTCTAGATTGTTCATTGCATATCTTTTGCTAATACGTTCCATTAGTTTACTGGAGGTGCATGTTAGACTGGCTGGAAGATAGCTCTTTGAGTCGAGTGGTGATCCTCCCATACATACACGGTGGTGCAGAGGTGGGTACGTATCTCCTGACAGCGAGCATCATGTCGATGGCTTCGCAGTGTCGTCAGGGGCCACACTAGCCTTCCAGTAGAAGTCCTTGTTCTAGACGGTGAACGGTTGAGGAGGATGCGAGCGAAGACCTTTCGGGCGATGTTGAGCACCGAGATTCCTCTGTGGTTATCACAGAGTTGGCGGTTCCCTTTTTGCTTGTAAAGATAGACGATTGTCGCATTCTTGAAATCCCGGGGAACTCGTTCTTGGCCCCCATCTACTTGAATAGCGTCTTGAGTTGACCCACCAGCCGGGGGTTGTCAGGCTTGTAAAATTCAACGAGGGTCGCGCCCGATCCCGCTGCCTTACCACTGGAGCATTGTTGAACTTCTCGAATGGGTTCTGTGGAGGAGGCGGGAGATCCAGGTCGGTGTCCTTCTCCACTTGGGGAGCCGATCGATGGCGGCACGGAAATCGTGAATAGGCGGTTGAGGACGGTCATAAAGCTCACAGTCCAGCGCTTCAAAATCTGTGATTTTTCCATGAGAAGTGTTGTTCCGTCAGTTTGGAGAGGCCTGACGGTTCTTTTTGCCGTAGGGTCATAGATTATCTTGATTTGTGCAAATAAGTTCTTAGATTCGTTGCGGTTGGCATACCCTTCGATCTCCTCGGCCTTGCGAGCCATCCAGACGTCATGCATTTTCCGCAGCTGTTTCTGCAGAAGGCAGCGACATCCGAAGAAGGCCGCTTTGTTTACGCCAGTCTGACGGTTAATGTAGGCTTTGCACAGCCCATTCTCCTCGGCGAGTAGGTTGCTGATATCTGTGTTTTTGTTGTCGAGCCAGTCTTGGTGTTGATGGTGTGCACGTCCGAGGACATTCAGGGCGGTGATGTGGAGATCGGCCCGCAGTTGACATCAGCAAGACTCCACTGAGGCGTTTCCCTCTGGAGCTTGTAGGTCATCTAGTCGCCGGATCAGTTGATTTTTGAAATCACAAGACTCATAAGGCGGTCTCTGATGCACTGCGGCAGACAGGACAGTCGTTCCTTACTATCTTTACGGATGACAAAGGGGATGCCTACGTCACGTCGTTCTGCTTTTGGACGGCCGCTCCAGAACAATGTGTAGCCTGCGCCCACCTCATCCAGTTGGCCCTGCTCTGAGAAATGGACCTCCCGAGAGCAGCGATGTCCGCTTTTTGGCGCGTCAGTTTTCAATCGACTAGTTCTGTCCCCTGTTCCATCTGGTTGCTCCTTCGATTGTCTAAAAGAGAATGAACATTCCAGGCTTCGACATTAAACGGATTAATTCTAGCAGCCTGTGGGGTGAGGCGGGGAGTAGGGACGTGCGTTGTTGTTTGTATGATCGTTTCGACTGTAGTT
>CACRXP010000445.1:82142-93793 GCA_902702965.1 Spirometra erinaceieuropaei | reverse complement strand
CGTTCTTGTTGCCGTGTCTTATCCTTTTGTTAAGGAGAGCATTAAGAGGTAGGATGAGGGGTGTATAAAGCAACAAAATGCCTGATCAGGTGTTGGGTAGTAGACAGCGAGAATGAGTCCTAAATCTAATACACCATTTTTACTCCTATTTAATAGTGATTCAGCATGAGGAGACCAGGCAAAATTACGCACCAGATATCGCTAAAATATCGGAGGCCAATATTCAATCTGCCCGGTGGGGAAGTGACGTAGCCAAAACAACTCTTGTTGTAGATGGTTTGGAGGACCATTTCAGTGGGCTAGTTATAAGCCAGTCCAACCGCTTGAATTGTAATCGCAAATGTTAAGGGCAGATGACCGTTTAGCAAAAACTTGGACTCGTCAGGCTGTGCCCTCTTGGTTTGCCGAAAGCGTGTTTTAGGAGACTCAGGACCAACGTTATTACCCGCACCCATTCTAACTCTGCCGGAGTCAATGCGCAAGGTCATGGCTCTATAATTTCACGCCTTCGGTTCCTGCTTTGCATGGCGGTTTTAGCGCTAATTTGCATAGGTCCAACCATCCTGCTTGAAGTGACTCTGCATCAGCGTACCGGCTGCGCCATCCTGCCTTGGCAGGAGAGTTTGGTGAGCTTGCTGCGAAAATGCGAGCACGTGGGTGTTTTCTGGCTGGGCTTTCCCTCGCCAGTCGTTTGGCCGCCCCCTAACGCGTGCATGCTCTAAAGGAGTCAAAAGGACGACTGCGCGATTGGCATGCAGGACGCCAGCGCGTGGATCAATAGCAAACCCGCCCCACCGGTCGCGCGCAAAAACTGCCGCTGCCCACGAGCACAGGTCGGGCGCGGCGTGGCAGAAACAACTAAAGGAGGCGACTAAGTCAGGCAGAAGTGACTGGTAATCAGTCACGCAATAAGTAACTTTCGGCCTAGAACAGTGCCCCTCGGACATTTTCGCGCGGCACAATCGACGCAGCAGATTTTTACTGAGGCGGGCTAAGTAGAATTACAAAAGCAACGACAACATGTTTGAATTGGCGGTGAATTATCTGCGTAACTGTGAAATGGGTAAATCTAACCTAACTCCGAGGCTGAAATAAATCGATTTTTACTGTTGCAGTGGATAAAGTTATTTTTGGAAGCAATTCAACTCTTCATGCGGCCCAGTAGTCTGCAAGCAGAAATACATTTAAACAGGCAGTCATTCGACTCCCTTTCACATTACTTTCTCTAAATGTGAAAAATAAAATTTGTCAAGGTTTGGATATGTAAGTCCATTGACAAAGTAGAGTCCAGGGACTCCTGTAATACGGGAAGGATGTTACTATTATTTTTATCAATAGGGCAGGTGAGGGCAGCTATTCGTAGAGTCTGTGCAATGGCATTGAGAAAACTCGCATTTCTGCCACATGCTTGTTTTGTTACTCTAACAAGGTGTCAGAACAGATGGCGCAATTTGATAGATGCGGATTAGGCCATGTGAAGGGGGGGGGGAAACAGATAATCCGACGTTGCTGATTGGAGAAGGCTGCACTGGGTAAGGTGGTATGCGGCGGACAAACTTGACCCTAAGCCTAACCCCAACCCTAAGCCCTAATTTGACCATCTTCCTATGCTTAGTTGGGAGCATAACGCCAATATAAAGTGTCTACCAACATCGAACAAGTAGGCCTTTTATAGTAATAAAAACGGGTTTACACATTCAGTCGCAACCCAATGTTTTGCAAAGACCTTGCGATCCGAGCGACACCAAGGCCTCGGTTGCTTTTTCGCACACGCGAGCGTGTTGTCTCTGAAGTGGGGTCCAGAATGCAGACATGTTGCTTATCAGATATTGCTTTGTTAACCGGGTCGTCGCTAATACGAATGCGTCTTTTAAATCGTTGTCCGTCGTCTGAAAAGTATTTTCGCAGTTCATGAAAAACTGATGACCCACACGTAATCTCTTGCTTCCAGCGAAAGAAGGCATTTGCTGAGTGTTAAAAAGCGATTTCTTAGTGTCTTCTCTATATCTGTCTGTGACGGACTTTATGTGGAGGAGCACCAACCTCCATATAAACTTTAAGATAATTCTTCACCTTCTTACTTTCCAGCTGCAGTTTCCCATCGACTGTCTCAAGCTTTCCCGTGACTGTGACTGGTTTGAAGTCCCTACAAGCACGAGTTCACAGTTAACGACGAAAAACTAATAATTTAGTGCGATTTGTTGATACTTTTTACGAAAGGAATTTCCCGGAATAGTGACCTCGTGGATTAATTTGGCGGCGCGTTTGCAATTCTTGTAGTATAGGGTTTGTAAAACTTCGTCTTAAATGACTGCTCAAATGTGATCTGTCGCGCTTATGAAGAACCTAAACGTACTGCTGACTAATTCTGGCGTCGTGCTCATTTTGTAAATCTGGGTTAGGTGGCTCTCTCAGGGCGTTATTCAGTCAGTTGTTACCAGGACGACTAAGACCACGAATTCTGACTGCGAAAAGGCCTTCGCCAATAACTTGCACTATTATGGGTTTTATTGTCCAAAAGCTAAGCACCGGCTATCAAACTTTTGCGCAAAGTAGACAGTGAGTTTCCGAAAGGTGATCCCTGTAGGAACTGTGTGCCAATAAAATCCTCTTACGGCCTATAGAGGAGATCTGGGAAGCAGTCATGGAAAAAGTGAACTGTGATGGAATTCAAGGGATACATGTTTAAACCCTATCGGGGTCCTTCGGTTTTAGAGACAGATGCCGATCTATCCTACCATAATATCGCCTTCACGAATCAAAAGTCAAGGATACAGTATTGTGGACACACGGGCGGCCGGTTAACAAAGGCTGGTAGGATTGTGAGTAACGTGAACCAGAGGTGCATAAAGGCAGCATTGACCAATACTGTCAGAGCCTGAGGACAGTCAAGCTTCTGCGATGGCCAAATGTGCAATGCATGAGTGCAGCTTTCGAAGACGGGAACAAGAGAGCCGACTTAACCTTGTGGCTCAAGGGAGTTAGTTACCACAGCTTCACTCCACCTTCGAAGGCGCTACTCAGGCGGAACTATGCTCGACTAAAGCACTGTTTGCCAAAAACTTGTTTCCTCCGGTGCTTTTACAAGAAAATATATACTTTTGAGGAATGAAAACATCTTTTTGCAGGCCTTTATGTGGAAGTATGGGTGTTGTAGTTTTGTCAAAACTTTCTAAAGAGAAACCACAACTGGTTACGCCTTCCAGATAGAACAAGGGCATGCACGGAACTCCAGCTGTAGGACAAATCAGTCGTGGACGCAGCCTACAGACTAAAAGCACAAAGCATGAGCCAGAAATGCCCCAGAAATTGGGTTGTCTAAAAACATTGGATGACAAGAAAACACGGTAAGGATAGGTTGTTTAACCTCACTGGGTTTAATATATATATAACAGACTGTTATATTTGTTTTAGTAGGCATTAGTTAGTTTACTAACTAATAGCTACAGGGAGTCACCCTTTGGGTGTTGCGAACTTATATAACCACATGCACTGAGTTGCTTCATTGCAACCTTTTTGGTGATCAGTATCAGTATCAGCGTATTTCAGGGAAATCCCTATTGGTTACATGCAGGGGAAGTATACGGAGAAAAAGCAAAGGAAGTAACAGGAAAGAAATACAAGGGGAATAACAAAAACTGTATAGATGAACACATAATTTCATGCGTTAACAGCAGGGTATGATATAAATTCTTCAGTCATTCAAATGCGTCCGCGGCTACTTTCTTACGGATCTAAGTGTTTCGGTACCGCTAGGACGGAAGAAGTGGCATATTTATCCTTCCTGAGAGATATGCTACCAAATAATACAGGGATATAATTGGAAAAAGCAATGCTCTTAATGAGGGACATGCGATGGTGCAGTCTCCAATACAGAAGTGCCCCGCCTCAGCGAGTACGCTCTGCGCAGATATTTCAAAAAAAATCGGACGTCGATGGCTTCGTTGACACGATCGATAGGGCGATTTCAATCCTAATGAACATTTGGGAGATTGACTGGGCCTCACGGTCCAACAACTTGAACCCCTTCATCAAGCGTCTTCAGTGTCCTTGCCACAACACGTAGGAAATCGCCACAGATGAACACCAACGTGCCCCTTCAAACTCCAAGACTGGACGCTGATGTAATTGTTTCTAGTGGGCGGTTGAAATATGTTGATCTCCTGCTCTGAGCAAAAACTTGGTTTGTCTTAGACTGGCGACTTTTTTATTTGCGTTTGCTCGATGGCTTTTAATTAAGTGGGGCCACGCGAAAGCCGGTGCTTTTTTTACTTTAAACATGAAGGCTTAATAGAAGCAAATACTAGGTGACTTTCTGAAGTAGCCTTGCGAGCACAGCTGAGCAACGCTGTTTGTCAGACAAGTCATTCTGTAAAGTTGGAAAAATGAGGAGAAATCGACCGAAGCAGCAGTAACTACACTGTCTGAACCGAGGCAGCCGATGCAGAGGTCAAACCCTATAAACAGCGGGGAAGGCAGCAAAACATTGACAGCTCTTTCTACACTGTCATCGTTTGGGCTGAAAGCGGCGTTGCATCATCTGTTAGTGCGAAGGCAGCGGATAAAAATCAAGAAACAGATTGATATGCTGCATTCTGTAGATACTGTCGGAGTTGAGCAATCGATTCACATTAGTACACTTGCGACAGCGAAATTAAGTCCGTGGTCTCCCTTTAGGGTGTGAGCAGGGGTGTGGGATAGTTTATCCCACCCTTCAAGGTGAATAATAAGCTACCATCGGTTTCGTCTTCTGGCGAACCCAAGTATGGAATTTGAAGTGATCAGCATGCACTAAGACAGTGGTCAGCGGCTATGGGAGAAAAGACACTGAACATTTAACGTATAGGTGCTCCCAGACAGGCATAAGACCTCATGAGACCTGTCACACAAACGGCAAGCCTCATTTTTCCAGACAGTCAGGGCACCAGGTTGCAATATAAAAAGTTTCGAAATAAGTCCAGAACATTCTATTAATAGTAAGAACGACGAATACCAAAGGTGCGTTTTTTGGAAACACGTTGGATCAAAATCGACCAAAAATTATTGAGAGGAGTATGAGAAGGCTGCTTAGCCTTTCTGAAGTTTGTATCTCTATGTGCTATCAGAAATGTCGCTAGGCAACCTTTCACTTCCGCGCATAACTGCGCTGAAACGGAAGTGTGTGAAATGGGCGGGGTGGAGGTTGCGTTACGTGGTTGTATCCGGCTTCAGCGAGTTCTATGCTTGGGGTGTCATGTGCCAAGGTCCTTGCCCGGTTTTTGTCTGTTATGACCACGACGGCATTACGCAATGCTTTTGTATCGCGAATGTAACGTATCTCCTGGGGTCACAGTACTGTTGTTACAGCACTTGGCTCAGCGCCAGTCGATAGGGTACAACACCCACAAAATGCGGAGTTATTAAATCAGTTTCCTGACGCAAAATTGTGCAAATGCAAAAAGTTGACAAAACACTGCTCAGTGAGCTTATTTCTGTCCAGTCATACGGCTACGATAGGAAACTGGGAAGGAGACTCCTTCGAAGCAAACTCTCAACTGTAAAGCAAATAACAAAGCCAAAAATAATGCGACAAGAACCGTGGATACGGACTGCTTACGTTGCACGGTAAACAACCGTTGATATGGAGGTGAGCTGTAGGGGTGTCCAGTTATGGGTCGCCCGTGCATGGGTGATAGGTCACGCCATGTAAATGGTGACTGCCCTTGGTCTCCAACTGGTACCAAACTCCCATCTGTGGCTCCCCGAAGCTAGACTCCGCCTAGCAGCCACACCCCAGCAACCGACTCGGCTGGTGGGTTAAATCTGATGGCGGTATTCGATGCTGTGTCCTCACACCCGGTAATTCTGTTCTCATACCCATCCCTCCCTCCTCCCTTCTTGTCTCTCCTCTCACCCACATTCCACCTCAAAAAGTCCTACGGAAAGGACGACATGCCATCCCGTAGGCGGCCCAGGCTAAATCGGGTAGCCCTTCACTAGACAATGCCATGACCCATAATGGATTTGGGCAGCAGTCTGGGGTGTCTAAGCAGCCCTATTTAAGTATACCACTGCTTGCCCACTTGCGGGTAAGGGGCTAAAAGGTGTCCTAAACAAATGCTGAGATCACATCATCTGCATAAGAATCGCGGCTCGCAGATGCACAAATTACAGTCGAAACGATCATACAAACAACAGCGCACGTCCCTACTCCCCGCCTCACCCCACAGGCTGCTAGAATTAATCCGTTTAATATCGAAGCCTGGAATGTTCATTCTCTTTTAGACAATCCAAGGAGCAACCAGCTGGAACAAGGGACAGAACTAGTCGCTTGAAAACTGACGCGCCAAAAAGCGGACATCGCTGCTCTCGGCGAGGTCCATTTCTCAGAGCAGGGCCAACTGGATGAGGTGGGCGCAGGCTACACATTCTTCCGGAGCGGCCGTCCAAAAGCAGAACGACGTGACGTAGGCATCCCCTTTGTCATCCGTAAAGATAGTAAGGAACGAATGTCCTGTCTGCCGCAGTGCATCAGAGACCGCCTTATGAGTCTTGTGATTTCAAAAATCAACTGATCCGGCGACTAGATGACCTACAAGTTCCAGAGGGAAACGCCTCAGTGGAGTCTTGCTGGTGTCAACTGCGGGCCGATCTCCACATCACCGCCCTGAATGTCCTCGGACGCGCACGCCATCAACACCAAGACTGGCTCGACAACAAAAACACGGATATCAGCAACCTACTCGCCGAGGAGAATGGGCTGTGCAAAGCCTACATTAACCGTCAGACTGGCGTAAACAAAGCGGCCTTCTTCGGATGTCGCTGCCTTCTGCAGAAACAGCTGCGGAAAATGCAGGACGTCTGGATGGCTCGCAAGGCCGAGGAGATCGAAGGGTATGCCAACCGCAACGAATCAAAGAACTTATTTGCATAAATCAAGATAACCTATGACCCTACGGCAAAAAGAACCGTCAGGCCTCTCCAAACTGACGGAACAACACTTCTCATGGAAAAATCACAGATTCTCAAGCGCTGGACTGTGAGCTTTATCGCCTCTTCACGATTTCCGTGCCGCCATCGATCGGCTCCCCAAGTGGAGAAGGACACCGACCTGGATCTCCCGCCTCCTCCACAGAAACCATTCGAGCAGTTCAACAATGCTCCAGTGGTAAGGCAGAGGGATCGGGCGCGACCCTCGCTGAATTTTACAAGCCTGACAACCCCCGGCTGGTGCGTCAACTCAAGACGCTATTCAAGTAGATGGGGGGCAAGAACGAGTTCCCCGGGATTTCAAGGATGCGACAATCGTCTATCTTTACAAGCAAAAAGGGAACCGCCAACTCTGTGATAACCACAGAGGAATCTCGGTGCTCAACATCGCCCGAAAGGTCTTCGCTCGCATCCTCCTTAACCGTTCACCGTCTAGAACAAGGACTTCTACTGGAAGGCTAGTGTGGCCCCTGACGACACTGCGAAGCCATCGACATGAGGTTCGCTGTCAGGAGATTCGTACCCACCTCTACACCACCGTGTATGTATGGGAGGATCACCACTCGACTCAAAGAGCTATCTTCCAGCCAGTCTAACATGCACCTCCAGTAAACTAATGGAACGTATTAGCAAAAGATAGGTAATGGACAATCTAGAAGAAAATGACGCACTGTGCAAGGACACTCTTGTCTCACGAGTATTCTTCACTCATGTGAGGAAGTGAAAAATGTAGCAGACAGGGGCTCTCCATTAGACCTTTTACTTTTAGCTTCAGGAACGTCATCAATAGCTAACTATACGTACTTTCTTGCAGGTTTTTTTTCCAGAGCTATCCAAAGTACTCAAAGTGCTGCCACTTATATTTATTATTTGAGGGTTTTTTCACTTTCGGCTAGATCCGTACTGTATCTCTTTTTTGAAGATGCCTGTAAAATGACCCGGAAGGGGACGATGGAGCCGAAAACTCACACGAAATATCTAACGACTTCGGCCCAAAAATCGTTCGGGAATCTGCCTGGGCTAAGTTTCGCTTTCGTTATGCAAGTGCTGAGAGTTTGTTCCAGAAGCTATATGAGCTGAAAGTGTAGATATCATATAGGTAGCCGGATGTCGTTTCTATCACAGAGAAAATGCACTCAATGAATACCAACTTTTTCGCCGAGACAGACTGCATGAAAAAAGAGGGCGACCAATGATCTATGTACGTCAAGATAGAAATCATCGCGTCAGGACACAAAAATGATTGCACCCGCGACCGTAAAGCATTGTAGTTAAAAATTAGGATGCATGGTGCAGCTAATCTGAATTTCCTAACCATAAACAGGCCTCCCAATCAGACCGCTGGGGTTTACGAGGCGATGCTTGGATTAATCAGAGGTGTCACAAAACCAAGAGGTACTGATAACCGGAGACTTCAACGCCACCGATGGTCAGCTGGAGCAATTTATTAGTAAATACCTTTGATCCCAGACTCTCGAAACTAACGGTTAGTCTCCGTCTGGTGCAGAATGTCACGTTCTCAACCAGGATCGGAGAGGACCTAAGAGCAAATTGTCTGGACCTTACAAAAGACCCCATTAGTCCGGGCGAACTTAGGTCCATAGCGCCGCTTGGTAAGAGGGACCATGTCATGCTGTTTTAGGAATACCGCCTATGCAGCCAACAAGTCGATGCGACTGAGCCCCGGCTGAATTTCTGTTGAGGAGATTTTGCGGCCGTGAGAAATGAGTTATCGGTAGTGAACTGGCATGATATTCTTACCGGACATCCAGATATTTATTGGAACATTCTCAAAGGAGTTGTAACCGACATCGTGCATCGAAACTGCCCGACAAAGAAGGTCAAAAAGAAAATTCATCCTATCTGGATAGCGCGGACTATAAAGAAAGAGATAACCCGCAAGAATAAACTATGGAGAAGGTATGCAAAAACATAACAACCACCTCTTTATGAACAGTTTCGCCGAAAGCGAACCGAAGGGAGGTCAACTGTCCGCAGGTTCGGGAGCAGTATAAAACGCGAGTTATGCAACGGTCCATCGATAAGCCAAAAGTACTCTTCGGTTAAATCAACCGCAGGCTAAAGAACAAAGAGATGGTCTCAATGTTGAAAGGAGAAAAAAATGAGGATATCACCGAAAATGACGTTAAGGCAGAACATCTTAGCGGTTTTTTGCATCTGTTTTCATCGATTAAACGGACTTTGACGAGGCTGGATTGGCTACTAGAACAACCGATAAAATAGCAGAAAACATCGACCAGTACTGTTTTTAACTTATGTTAACGACTGTATGAATGGACTGGACTGCAATGAAGTCAGGTTTGCCGATGACATCAAGTTATGATGAGCGATCAACGGGGAAATAATGAACGGACCCTACAAGAGGGACTGAACCACCCATGCGAATGGTCCGACAATTGGCTGCAAAAGTTTAACTTTGAGAAGTGCGTCACACTGCGACTCAAAATAAATGGAAGAGCCAATGGGGAGGATCGCCAATGTATGCTTGGCGGAAGGTGCCTTTCAAATGTGGCCGGACAAAAGAACCTTGGGATCAACATTTTGTCGACTCTTATGCCTTTCTCTTAATGCGTTATGGCGGCCAAAAGGGCAACCGGTGTTCTCTTTGTCACAAAACGAACTTTCACAGATACAGACAAAGAACTATTTGGAAAACTATAAGGGCGTTCATTCGTTCGCATCTGGAATATGTAATCCAAGCGTGGCTCCCGTGGCTGAACAAAGACCATAAGTTGCTGGAAAGAGTTCAGAGGAGAGCAATCAGAATCGTGAAAGGCCTCAAGACTTTACCTTAAAACTGCAGACTTGATTAGCTTAATCTACTTCATCTCGAGTACAGGTATATCCGAGGAGATCTCATACAGGTGTACCGGATTTTGAGGAACCGGGGCTGCGCCTTGCATCTCGATGATTTATTCGCCTTGGCCACAACAACAAACCTGCGTGGGAACTCTCTTAAACTTCGAGGATCCAGATACTGCCTGGAAATTCGCAAATACTCCTTTCACGGCAAGTTGTCGGTGTCTAGAACAGTCTTCTAGAGGACGTGATGACGGCAGATTCCATGAAGACATTTAAGTAAAGAGAAGATGTATTTTTGCTTGAAAAATGCTGCTTATCTGGACAGAACAGCTCTGTTATACCAAACCAACGTGTTGCATAGACCTGCCGCCAACGTGGCTGGTTGTCAGTTCATTTTACCGTTATCACCTATAATTGAGCGTTCACGAGTTCCGGTCCTGAATTTCCAAGGACAATGTTCTGTTAAATGTCTGCATTACTGTTAAAATTTTAGTAGCGTGCTTACTGAAAGTTAGATATTGCATGCACAGTTTTCCATAGGGTTTTAAAAGACAATGCCTATTTCCCTTAAATATACTGACCTATTTGGGAAATGTGAACTGAAGACAGGACGTTGGAGTGGATCGAGATTTTTCCGCCCATATCATGCACCAGTCTGCGGCTGATGGATGGGTTCGAGTGAGAGCTCCAAGGCAAAACGTAATGAGTTCCCTAAAAAGGATCGGCGACCGCCCCTCGACCGTTGTATATTCCCGATCGCAACCAACAGGGCAACGAATTCGTGGCTTAGTGTTTAGGGACACTGGACTTCTAACCAACAGGTCGCGGGATCGGACCCCAGGTGTTCAACACCCCAGGGTTGGGTATGGCTGGCTGACGACGCCTAATAAGCCAAATACCACCATCCCAGCCTCACTCGTTTTTGTCGGTAATACCATTCCAAGAGTTTTCTGTCATCAGGAGTGCAGAAAGTTCTAGTTGCTACTTCTACCTCGGATTGGATGGAGGTTGAAATTCGTATCCCACGATGTTCTCTTATAAGCCAAGTACTCTTACTGATGTGTGTTAATGAATGCGCCAAAACACTGTACTACAAAACAGTCATGTTCGTTGATGATATAAAATATAGAGTAAAGGCAGCTGTGCTGACGACACAAAATGTTGAAATCGAACATAATTAAACTGAGTGTTCAGTCGCGTAGGAAGGCTATAAGGTCCTATTTGTCCAGATGGGAGGTCGTACGCTTGAACGCCGGTCGAAAAGTCTCTGCAGAAAGCCCAAGTTCAATTAATAGCAGTGCATTAAGAGATGTGGAAGCAACCAACGAGCAGGCTTTGGGGATAATCGCGAAAATGATTCCGTCAAAACATTCTAAGTAGGTGTTCCAGAAGACAATTAGTACCTTAAGTTGGACTAGAGGTGACTTAAAGTTATTTCCTACTGCACTCTGAAAAAATTTCCAGCGTCTCCGTGAGAACCCATCTCGATCACACAATGGCTGTCTGGACGCAGTGAATAACGAAAGATATTGGCCTACTTGAGCTGATTCAACACAGAGCAGTGAAGATGATTAAGTATCTTAAGGCGTTATCATGACATGATCATTCGGGTTATCATACAAACAATTAATGCACAGTCTGATCTTGGCACTTCGTATTATCTACGGTCATGGGTGTTCGTAGAGACTGGAGGACTGTTTCGAATTTACAAGCATAAACTCAATTCAATTCAATTATTTTATTAAAGACCCGTCGGGGTCCCATCAAAGCAAGTAAAAATAAATTTACATGCAAATTTTAGACGATGTAGGCAAAATCTGCACAAAGTGCAATGCATAGTTTTTGAGATTAGAAGTCCG